>JAJHZJ010000250.1:1909606-1970006 GCA_023548195.1 Bettongia penicillata ogilbyi
AAGACCCAGGGAGTTGGGACGGGGGGGGGGGGGGGGGGGGGGGGGGGGGGGGGCGGGAGGTCGTAGGGCAGAAAAGACTTCAATATCTTCTCCCTGTACTATTTCAGGGGTTCTTTTGTTTTTCCCAAACAAGCCTGGCCAGCATATGAAAGCTACTTATTTTAAACTATAGTCTTATAATAGGATTTAGAGCTGAAAAAAAAATATGAGACACTATCTAGTCTGCCTCCACTTATCAGATAAGGAAACTGAGATCAAAAGAGGCTATAACTTAGCCAAAGTGACAGAGGTAACCAGTAGCAGAGATTTGGGATTTGAACTGAGGTCACAGTGTCCTGGAAGGGACTTGACATCATTTTCTAGATGAGGAAACTGAGACTGGAGAAAGACAAGTGACCTGCACAAGGTCTCAAGGGACTAAGTAGCAGAGGCAGAATTCAAACTCAGGTCCTCTAACAAATCCCAGACCCTACTGTATCATGCTGCCTTCTCTGACTCCCCAAATCTTCCTACCATATCACCAGTTGTCACTCCCATACAAAAGGGACACTACTAATCTCAGCACTGATTTGGATGGGCTTTTCAAATAGTGGTGATAGGCAGCACTCAACAATCCACACTCCCCTACCCAATCTTCCTATTAATCCACAGCAGGCTTTTGTAAGATGGCTGGCTAAGATTGAGGAGAATCTGATGTCAAAGACCCAGATTTTCCCAGCTACTGGAAGCTAAGCCAGGCCTATATGAAGATCAAACCCACACCCTCTTTATAGCCAGTTCTAACTACCTGAGCTAGCCAGTCCACAATATTCAGCTAAGAAAATAAGCATGAACCCATAAATCAAGGGACTGAGAGAGGAGGCCACACCTCCCTGAAAGCAAGTTGGGAGTTATACGAGCCTGACTGGATTACCCTTGGAGCTCAGGTTAACCGATAAATCAGCAAGCATTTATTAACAGAGCACAGATACCGGAATTGTTTAGGGATCGTTTAATAGCCCTCTCTTTGATGCTCTTAGGTAGCACGCCCTTTATCACCAGGGAAGGCAAGCTGCCCAATGTCTCTGAGGACTAGGGCACTTTGATTGCTCCTGGTTTTATTCGCCACTCACTAGGGATTTTCAAAGCCTTGGCTCACCCATATCTTATCCACCTAGACTTCCTTATGAGCTCCACCCTGTGTAGGTCCAGAGCTCAGATGTACCATGTCTAAATGAAAAATGTGTCAGTCCACGCTGTTTGCTACAAGCAGGAGGGTGTGGAGGGTGAGACAAAGAAAAGAACTGGCCCACCCTGGGTATAAGATTGGATTGAGGGAGATTAACTCCTCTGGTTCAGATAACTCTTAAAGCTTTTGTGAATCAACCAAAGGACTCTGACAATGCTACCCTTCACTCATCCTGTATGGTGTAATCAAAAAAGTGCCAGGCTGGAAGGAATAAACTCAGTCTCATCTTAGCATTACTTTAACTGACTGTGACCTTGGGCAAGTCACCAAAACTCTTCGATCTCAGTTTCCTCGTGTGTAAAATGAGTGATTGGGCTCCATCAGAATTCCTTGCCTGTGTTATAACTGGCCAAAATGATCTTTAAGGTTTCTCTCAGTGCCAAAATTTTGTTATTTACCTTTCTTTTTCATCTTCA
The DNA here is from genome assembly GCA_023548195.1 of Bettongia penicillata ogilbyi. Lineage (NCBI taxonomy): Eukaryota > Metazoa > Chordata > Mammalia > Diprotodontia > Potoroidae > Bettongia > Bettongia penicillata. Next base: position 1,911,251 of record JAJHZJ010000250.1, read on the forward strand.
TTATTTCCATATCCCCCCCTGTAGTTCCCTCTGCCTCACTGTCTCTCTGTCTCTGTCCTCTCTGTATCCCTCTCTCTGTGCCTCTATCTTTGTATGTAGCTTGTTTGCACATATCTGTTTGCTTCCTGCTCCCTAATTTGAAGGCAGGGACTGTCTTCTGCCCTTTTTTTATCCCTAGTGCTTAGCACAAGAGATACATGTGGCCACATGTGGCCCTCTAGGTCCTCAAGTGTGACCCTTTGACTGAATCCAAACTTCACAGAACAAATCCCCTTAATAAAAGGATTTGTTCTAAGAAACTTGGAGTCAGTCCAAAGACAGCACCCAAGGACTTAGAAGACCACAGTTGTAGTTTCCCCACCTCTAGTTTAGCACATTGCCAGGCACATAGTAGGGACTTAATATTTATTGATTGAGTTCTCTTCACTTCTCTCTGTCTCTGTTTCTCCCTGTCTCTGTCTATCTGTCTGTCTGTCTCTCTCTTCTCCCTCCCCCTCCCCTTACTTATAACCACTATGACTAAACCCTATTGGTAGGGAAGGAAATCATTTTCAGAAACTCCCTGTTGGTTTTGGCTTATAAAAATCAAACAATTCAGTGTCTGTCCATGCTTTGAACGTGAGAACAGAAAGCACAATGGCTTCAGGCAGTCATATTCAGAAACAGCTAGGTTCAGACGTCCATCCAACTCATCACCTGGAAACTATTTGTTAAAAAGTAAGTTCTCTGGGCTTGAGCTGACACACCTTCTAAATAGGAGAAATAAGAAACTCTGGACACCAGCCTTTTGCTTCTTGCAGAACTGAGAGGGAGAATTTTGTTTTGGGCTTTTTACGTTTGGCATGTTTGCTTTTTGTTTCTGGTAAGGGATATTAGGACATATTTTACTTCCCTGGCATCCCACTCAAATGAGACTGAAATAAATAAAATGAATAGTCAGAGAAATGAAAGCTGACAGAGAGGAATTTTGATGTACAATCAAAGGAGAACCTTTGCTGATACAGTTTGGAAGTGTGTAAAATCAATCATGCAAAGCCATATAGATAAGGGAGAGAACTGAAAATTCAGTAAGTATTTGTTAAATACTGATTGTACAGTAGGACCTCTAGATGGTAGAGTGGATGGAGTACCAGGCCTAGAGTCAGAAAGACTAGTTCAAATCTAGCCTTAGATACTAGTTATATGACCTTGGGCAAATCACTTAACCTTGTTTGCCTAAGTATCCTCATCTTTAAAATAGCTGGGGAAGGAAATGATGAACCACTCCAGTGTGTTTGTCCAGAAAACTCCAAGTGGTGTCACAAATAGTCAGACACAGCTGAAATGACCAAGCAATCCACTACAACAACTATATAATAGGTACTAGGGATGTAGAGACCAAAGTGAACCATTCTTGTCCTCAAGGAGCTTATATTCTACTAAAGAAGTACATGTAGAATACATAGAAAGTAATTTCAGGAGAACAGGGAGAGTGGCAGATCTGAAAAGACTTCATGTAGGGGATGGGCCCCTGAGCCCTAAGGGAGCTGGTGCTTCCAAAAAGTAGCATTTTAAGACTAAGACCACTCCAGGTAGGGAAGATAGTCTGTGGATAGTCATGGAGGAGGGTGGGAGATGGGAGGTTGTGTGCTAAAAGCACCCAAGCAAATGAAGGAAAGGGGGAAGGGGAGAACTTCGTTTGAGGGGACCCCTAAAGGTGGAAAGAGAGGAGAAAAGCAATTAAAAACTTGATAAATGAGTGAGAAGGAAATGGAGAAGAAACTGGGAAAGGGAAAGAAATAGAAAGGAAAGAGGGAAGGAGGATGGAAAAGAGGAAGAAATCAAAGAGAAGAGGAGAGAAAGAACATAAATTGAAACTCATCTCATGTCTTAAATCCCAAATCATGTTTACCCTGTTTTCCCCCTCGGGTTCCATGTTCTACTCTTCTTGACCAGAAATTCAAGCCAGAAGCTTAGTTGCTTCTCAGTGAATCAAGCTCCCAGCCTGGCTCATCCTTACAACTATTTCCAGAACATTTTACCATCACTCCCCTACCCCACCCCCATCAGCTCCACCTGCGTCATCCTCTTCATTTTCATAGGACAGGAGTTTTAAAATACTTCTCTACACAGTGTATGAGCATTGTTTTAAATGGCAAGGGGTAGAGGGGAAATAGAGAGGATGCAAATAAATAGAAAGAAATTTCCTTTAAAAATACTAAAATGACATGCAAGGGTACTTTATCTTTTTAGGGGAACAGGAGCTTCTGAGAGGTGGAGATAGAGTTTAACCACCATTTATTAAATCTTTACTGTGTATAGAATACTGAACTATTGGGCACCCAAGGGAGAGTCAAAGATGAATAAGATCCTGTCCCTGCCCTCAGGAAACCACTTGAAGCACAAACTCAAGTCTGTGGCAAGAACTGACACCCCAGGGTGTACCAGTTAGGGGCACCATTTTTGAGATGACAATTGAGTCTTTGAAACTTAAATTTCCACAGTACTCTGATTCAGAGTCCTATTGTCTGTCCTGGGTTGGAGTGTGGCCCCCACCCTCCTGAACTGCTGGCTCCTGGGGGCATGAGGAGGCAGCTGATAAGTAGAGGGGGTTCTTGGATCAGTAGACACTGGAAATGACCTGAGGCTATGAATCATGGGATTGAACTCTCATGACCAGGAAGGCAAAATTGGTAGTACTGTCTAAAATTCCTCAGTTCTTTTCTCTTATCAAGACTACTTTTGATGTCTGATTTCACAGAATCATACATTTAAAGATAAAAAGGGCCTCAGAAGTCCTTTAGTACAACCTACCCCCCTCATTTTATACATAAGGAAGCTCAGACCCTGAAAAATTTGAGTGACCTGCCTAATTTGATATGGGTAATGGACAACAGAGGCTAGATTTGAACTCAGAATCTTATGACTCCAGGGCCAGTGTTCTTCCACTGCATCCTTATTTAAGCAGCATAAAAATGTGGTAAGTTAGGAAAGTAATGGGGACTGGGTTGTTGTTCTTTGTCCTTCATTCTCAGAGGACCATGACATCAGGAAGGTGATGAATTGGATTTAAGTGAGGAAGGGCTCACCAGCCTCACTATCTCCTCCAGAGCCACGGATCAGAATGGCTGGCGATGACCCCAGATGGACTGAAATGAGACAAAGCATGACTCCTAAAGACCTAGCACTACTGCCTCCACTTAGGACGGGCTTGAGGGGGCATAGATGAACAATTAATTAGTGAATTGAGGACTACAGGATAGCCCATCTGAAACCCTCAGGCTCAGTAGTCTTTCCATAAGGCTTCCGTTTACCAGATGACTGACCATTCATAGTAAGTTCAATGAACCTTGAAATGGTCATACAGGGTCATTTGGATCTGAGAAGCACTTGAAATTGGGGAGCAGGAATGGGCAGAGATGTTTGATATTCTTATTTTTTTTCCTTTTGTTTAATTCTATGGCCTCAAGTCTTAAGATCCTGACTCCTGGGTTTAGCTACTGTGACTCAGACCAAGCTTGGAGAAGAATTCCCGTCTCTACATGGTCTCTTCTTTCCTCGAATTTCCAACTCTCCTTCCATCCCTTCTCTCTTAGGATGGCCTCCTCTCCTACTTCCCCAAAAGGTTTAAAACCACCCATCCTACACCCCCTCATTTCCCTTCCTCCAAACCTATCCCTATGAGACGTCAGTATGGGTAACTCAGGAGGTGCAGCATGCATCTAGATAAGCATAATACAAAATAGAGGGGAGGGGAGAATTAGATGGGAAAGGCATCTCCACTCTCCCTGCCTTTGCTCAATGCTCAGAAAATGAGGCTGCCTTTCTCCTGGGTCAGATCCTTAATCCTGTCCCTTCCTGTGTTCTTTGAGAAGCTTTCCCCTTAATCATTCCTTCTCCTCTTTAAAATCTTCCTTGCTCCTTCCCTCCTGCCTAGACACATGCTCAGGTCTCCCCTTCACCTGGCAGAGCCATCCATCCCATTAAACTATTCTCCTATGGTCTCCTCTCTGACCTTTAAATTAAAGGTGCACCCTCCTTTGGGAAGGTGAAATAAATAAAAGAAAATAATAAATATAAGTCTTCTCTCCTCCAGCCTTCTTACAGCACTTTGTCTGGACTCCATCTTTGTTTCATTGGGGGAAAGAGAATGGAGAGGAATAGATATGCAGATAGCATGTACTAATAATCACTGCACTTACACTTTTTCGCACTTTTTACAAATATCTCATTTGATCCTCACAGTGATCCTGGGAGATAAGTACTATTATTCTCCCCATTTTACAGTTGAGGAAACTGAGGTAAACAGAAGCGAAGTGACTTGCTCAGAGGCACACAGTAAAGGTCTGAGACTGAATTTGAGCTCATGGCTTCTTGACTCGAGGTTCAGCACTCTATCCACAACATCACTAGCTGCCCTATCAGGATTGTAGCTGAAAGCTAGAAGAGTCTTAGAAACCATCAATTCCGATTCTCTCATTTGAAACATGAAGAAACTGAAAATGGAGTGACTTCCCAGGGTCACACAGCTAGCATGTATCCGAGGAAGGATTTTAATTCAGTTCTTTTTGACTTCAAATGCAAATCTCTATCTGATATGTCTCCCAGCTGTCTCTCACCAATGTCCTGTTATACTTATCTATAGACATGTTGTATCTCCTTTGGTAGTCTGGGATGATGGTGGTGGTGTTGGTGATGGTGATAGTGAGGATGATGAAATAATGAGAGGTACTATATTCATTCTATTATTAGTATTAATTTGTAAAACATGCATTTGATTCTCATAAAAACCCTCTGAGGGACATGTCACTTTTAACCCTAGTTTACAGATGAGGAAACTGAAGCTGAGTGATTAAGTGGAATTGTCCGAGGTCACACAGCTAGTAAGAATCTGAAGGAAGATTTCAATTCAATCTTCCTGACTCCAAGTCCAGCATTCTAGATATTTTATCACCTAGCTGCCAGTATAAGCTCCTCAAGGTCAAGCACTGGATTGTTTTTCATCGTAGCATTGCAGAGAGTTGATGTGGATAGCCTCTAATCCCACCTCTCCCTGAACATTCTCATAGGACAAGGGTTTTCACCACCATGTATAAGGAATTTTTTTAAGGTAGCTAGGGAATGTAGAGCACACTTGTCAATCAATTTGATGAGTCCTGCACCAACCTGGAGCAGCAAGATGGCACAGTAGATAGAGTACCCAGCCTGGAGTCAGGAAGGCTCATCTTCCTGAGTTCAAATCTGGCCTCAGGCACTTACTAGTTATGTGACCTTGGGCAATTTGCTTACCCCTGTTTGCCTCAGTTTCCTCATCTGTAAAATGAAGAAGGAAATAGCATACCCCTCCAGGATCTTCACCAAAAAAACCTCAAATGTGGTAACCAAGGGTCAGACATGACTGAAAATGACTCAACAATGACAACAACAGCACACCAAGCTCTCCTTCCTTGGTTTGAAGAAGTTTGAGAATGTGGCCAATGCATCACAGACTTGCATAATGTTCCACAGGTCGGGGCTGCCTCCTAATGACGAACTGACCAAATCTTAGGAAAATGAACTCCTTTCAGAGGCTCCAATCTCTGTGTGATGTGGAAGAAAAAGCTGTGAAATGTTTTGCCCCTTTTTCTTTTCTCATATTTAGTTCCTCTGCACTCTCAGACCAGTGGCCAGTCACTGGTAGCATGGAGAAGAATGCCTCCTCCATCCCAAGGAGATGATAACTTGTAGGAGAAGCACATGGCATGAGTCTGTTTCTCAAGGGGCGCCCAGGAGGGGAGCTCCTGACCCTCTTACTTCTGGCTACCTTCTTTTGCCTTTCTGTTTCCTTTTCTAAACCCAGATCAGAGACTAGGGATCCTGAGAAAGACTTCTTCTTACTTTAAGGGTTACCCCATGGGCTGAGTATTCCCATGATCTAAAGTGTCCTAGAGATAAAGAATACCTGAATTTGTGAGGCAGGCGCCAGACTCTTAGAGTAAGATTTCCTCAACATTATACTTACAGAAGGAAGGTCCTCAATATCCCTAAGGCCAGGGGTCTAAAGTCATGTCACAGAGACAGAAAGATCTGCCAAGCCACCATGGTATTACTGAATTGCTCAGTCAGTCAGCAATCATTAATTAAGCAATTACTATGGGCTAGGCACCATGCTAATCACTGGGGATGCCCATATAAGCAAAAAGAAAGGAGGTCCTTCAATTCTAATGGATGAAGACATACAAGGGGAGCTGAAAAGAGAGGGAAGAAAGATGGCACTCAGGCAGGAGGGATCAGCTGACTAAGTTCAGAGAATGAAGTAGGGCCTGTCTGGGGTCCCTCCCCAAAACAGAGTTCTCTGTGAAGGAGCCAGGAGGTGGCTGAGGCTTGGTGGATGAGTCCAGGAAAGAGAACTTTTTAGACAATACAGGTGAAAAGTAAATGGGGAGTATTTGTTCAGCAGTCTTCCAAAGTCCATTTATCTTCAGGAAGGAATGGATGCATTGTTTCTTTATTTGCTCATGGTTTTGGAGAGTCTCTATGTCTTATATATTATCATTGGTAGATTAAATAAAGGCTGTCCTATACCTTAGACCTATATTGTCCATTATAAAGGACCTATTGTTAAAAAACCTGGACACATGCTCTGAGTTTCATTTTAGAGATTTTTTCCTGGAGACCTCCAGGTGGGAGTACAATGAGCCAAAGGGAGAAGACCTCCCCGTAATGAGATTGCGCTGCCAGAACATCAATTCTGTGGAACTCAGAAATGGTTATGCCCTTGGATTGTCAAAGTCCTTGCACTGATATTATCACATATATTGGCTTATAGCAGTGCATAACTTAGTGGGATGACCCCCTTTTCCTCTTCCCTCCCAAGAATGGACCAAGCCAACCTGCCATATAAACAATGAATATTTAAGATTATTCCCCCATCTTGACCTTCTGAAAAAGTGAAATATAAACTCTATTTCCTGTAGGAAGTAGCTGCAAAGAAGAGAGGGATACGCCTACCATGAGGAGTATTATTTTTTTTAGTCAATCAGTCATGTCCAACTCTTTGAGACCCTATTTGGAGTTTTCTTAGCAAAGATACTGGAGTGGTTTGTCATTTCCTTCTCCAGCTCATTTTGCAGATGAGGAAACTGAGGCAAACAGGGTTAAATGACTTGCCCAGAGTCACACAGTTACTAAGTGTCTGGATTTGTACGCAGGTCACTCTAACACTTGGGTGGGTACTCTATCTACTGTGCCACCTAGCTGTCCATGAGAAGCATTGCATCACTAGAATTCTGTTGGAAGAGATGTTAAGACCCAGTTCAAATCTAGGACAAGGAGGAGATCCTGTGATGGGAGGAAGACTTGAGTGAGATTGGTGGCCTGACTTTATGGTGACAGCCAAAGGCCAACCCAGGCCAGTCCAAGAGAATGGGGAAGGAAGAACTTTTATCAGCAATAACAAGAATTGAAAAAAGGAAGTTCTTTTAAATTTAGTAAGATATTGATACTTCCCATGAATACTTCATATCTCTATTACAGAAGGGTCACTGGAAAGCTTTGACTTCAGAAGCCTGTTGGTAGGAGACTCAAAGTTAGGCTTGATTCTAATAAATGAAGGAATTGTGGTTTCATGGAGAGAGTGTTGGATTTGGAATCAGGAGAGCTGGGTTCAAATCTTATTTCCTCTTACCCCCAGAATGACCTTGAGCAAGTATTTTAATTTGTCTGGGTCTCAGTTTCCTATCTATGAAGCCAGAAATCTGATGAAATAATCTAGCTAAAAAGCTTCTAGTCCATAAAATGGGTAAGGTGGTTCCCACTTTTCCTTCTTACCTGTGTTGGGTTGTCCTCTTAAGTAATAATGATAGCTTGCTTTTGGAGAGTGTTGGACACTTTTCACAATATTATCATTTACCATCTCTGTGCTGGTCATCATGTTAGCCCTGTGAGGCAGGATAAAGATTGTCTTCTTTCTGCTATATCACACTATGCCCCAGAATATCCCTAATATAATATAATTAGGTCTTCAAATTTGAGGATTCATTGTACTTAGTACATTTTTTCCCTAAAGAGTTCCCAGATGGCCCCCAAAATAAAACAAAACAAAATCTGGAAACAAAGTGGGTGCCCATAAATTGAAGAATGTCTTGGACAAATTGTGGTATGTGAATGGAATGGAATATTATCATTCTATTAAAAGCCAGTGAATGTGAAGAATTCAGAGACTTAGGGAGATTTACACATTAATATAGAGTACAGAAAGCAGGAAGCAGAGAATGGCGAATGCAATAATGTAAAGGAAAACAACATTGAAAGGCAAGGTTGTAATGACCCCTTCTGATCATTCCAGGCCTGACACAACACAGCACAGAGCTGTTAGCCTACTGGTATAGAATGAAGCACACATTGTCCGAAGTAATGATAACAATAAATAGCTGTTATTATAGAAACAACAACGGTTCAAGTTTATATAACCCTTGACTGTTTATAAAATGTCTTATAGAATTTCCATCATTTGAGTCCTACAACATCGTTATGTTATTATTTCCTTCACTTTATAGATGAGGACAAAAGCTCACACTTGCCAAGAGTCACAGAGCTTATGTCTGCCAATCTATTGGTTTAGTTTGCTTAGTGAGATTTTTGAAAAAAGAGGATTTGCTTTGGGGTGACTGGAAAGTAACAGTGATATTTTGCAAAGTGCTGATAAAACATGGATAAAAAAAAACCCAACATGATGGGGGCTAGTATAAGTGTAGACCCCATCGGTTCGAAAAGGCGGTATCATCCACATTGTGTCTTCATTTAAAAAAAAAGCCACCAAGGTGTTCAGAGATTTTCCAGACCTACACTCAGACCCCATCACACACTATTCCCACCCCCCACTTTTAACATAGGGATGAGAGAATTTACCTCCCCATTCTTCTCATTCTTCCAGAAGGTTTTCTCCTTTCAGGTCCACAAAAGTCTGCTATTACACTGTATGAGGCCCAAAGGGAACAATTAAGTTAATTATCTCATTAAATGTTGTAACACATCCTTGTAAGGGAGGGAAGAGTAGATTATATGCTCATGTCCATTTTATAGAGAATTGGTGGCACAGGAAGGTCATAAAATTTGACCAGTCACAGAGCAAATTAAAAGTATAGTCGGAACTAGAAACCAGGTCACTCTCCTAAGGTCTCTAGCTCTACCTAGATGTTACATTGGCCCCTGCCCTATATAAAATCCTTATTTCCCTACGCTGGGCGATACAAGGATGAAGAAAGACAAAACTGAGTCTTTTTTTTCTTCACTTTCCATTAAGCTTACCAAGCCCGGCAGCTTACAAATTGGAGTCAGATCTCAGTGTTGGGGTTTTAGGATGCCCAAATATTACCAGGATGATTAAGAAGGATCTGGTACAGTGCCTCGTGTGTTTATCCTTTGTTGCCGAAGAAGACCATGCCATCAGAGAAATAATGACATGACTTGCACTTGACTTTGTTTTGAGCGAGGAAGGGCTGTGCAGGTCACCAGCCTCACTTCTCCTCCAGAGCCTTCTGAATCCAGTGATTAGATATTCATCAGGATGCCTGGAGATGACCCAGGATGAGACAATTGGGATTAAAGTGACTTGCTCAAGGTCACACAGCTAGTGAGTGTCAAGTGTCTGAGGTGAGATTTGAACTCAGGTCCTCCTGACCTCTTACACTGGTGCTCTAGTCACTGCACCACCGAGCTGCCCGCAAGAAGGATCTATGTTCATCAATGAGGGGAACTGCCCACTCTGGAAAATCCCTCCTCCAGTGAAGTAGGGGCAACCCCTCTAAAATGCAGTAGATAGGTCCTAGGAAATTTACGGAGGCACAGATAGGATTGGAATTGAGGTCTTCCTGGTGCCATGTCCATCTTTACATTATGCTGCCTCTGATGTTTTAGGATATAAATTTCAAATATGTTCCAAGGTGATTCCTCTACAACTAATGAAAGTTGAGAAACAACTCCAAGGAAATGAAGACCTTCCCAGTCCTAGGGAACCTAGAGATTTGAGAAAATCTCATGCATTTACCCAGCTGATTAACACTACTGAATATAGATGTGTGACCAGATTAATGATAACAATATTAACATTTATTTCATGCTGTAAGGCTTGGAATGTTCTTCACGATGTGTCACGCCATTTGATCTTCCCAACAACCATGAGAGGTAAATACTCTTATCATCCCATTTTACAGATGAGGAAACTGCAGCACACATTGGTTAAATGACTTGACCAGGGTCACACAGCCAGTAAGCATCAGACATAGGATTCAGAACTCAGGTCTTGATTCTATTTCCCATTTCACCTAGTGACCTCAGAGAAGTGCAATTTCCAGTTATTAAGCTTGCATTGGAGTAATTTTGTGACTGTCTTTTGGTCTTTCATTTGTAAGCTCTGGTAATTGAAATAAATATAGTAGCAGTGGTGGACCGTCTATCTCTTGGACATGGACCAGCTCAGCTAAGTTCAGCTGGACCGGAGGTGATGAACTTTTTGGCCATAACAACTCCCTAATACTATCTGGGAGCTTACAGAGGAGCTGCAGTTAGGAGCAATAGTTAAATCACTGGTCCTTAAAACACTGAATCATGGGGCATGGCTATTTTGAGAGCCTTTGTTTTTAAGTCAATGACAGGCTAAAATCAATACCTCAAAGCATTCACATGGAGCCTTTTTACAGGTAGGGTCATGCTGGGTGCTGAATATAGCAATTAAGTAGTGCCTTCCCTTTACATGTTTGCGATCATAGGCAGACTAACTGGGAGTAACAGGGACAAGATATGTTCTGATTCAGTTCAATAAGGCTAGGGGCTGGAAAAAAAACATGAATTCATAATGCATATGTATGTGTATGCCTGTCTCTATACATATATATATATATATATTTTGTATGACATATGACATATTTGTATATATGTCTGGGGCAGCTAGGGGGTGCAGTGGATAGAGTACCAGTGCAAGAATCAGGAGGACCTGAGTTCACATCTCACCTCAGATACTTGACACTCACTAGCTGTGTGACCTTGGGCAAGTCACTTAACCCCAATTGCCTCATCCTGGGTCATCTCCAGGCATCCTGAAGAATATCTGGATTCGATGGCTTTGGAGGAGAAGTGAGGCTGGTGACCTGCATAGCCCTCCCTCACTCAAAGCAAAGTCAAGTGCAAGTCATGTCATTATTTCTCTGATGGCGTGGTCTTCTTCAGCAATAAAGGACGAACACACATATATGTCTATTTGTAGAAAGCAGCTAGGTAGATCAGTGGATAGAATGCTGGGCCTGGAATCTTCATGAGTTCAGATCTGGCTTCAGACACTTATTAGCTGTGTAATGCTGGGCAAGCAAACTTCTGTTTTCCTTAATTCGCTGGAGAAGGAAATGGAAAACCATTTCAGTATTTTTGCCAAGGACATGCCATGGATGATAGCATTGGTATGCAGTGATCCGTGGAGAAAGGAAGAATTATACGTGACTGAACAACAGCAATAGTGGACATATATACATACATATGTACCTACATACATGCATATGTATGTGTACATACATGTATGTATATGTGTATGTGTGCATGCATATATATGTCAGTCGATCAAAAAACCTCTAAGACTATAAAGTTCAGAGGAGCCAACCTGCATTACGTAGAATGAGTTTCCTCAGCTGGAAATTCCTTATACTGATGAAATCGTATGTCCAGTTCCTATCTAGTTTATATATAAAGATGGAGTCATAGGGCTGTTGAATTGCTTGATCAAATTATCCAACCTCACCTAAAGCAAGTGGTAAGATGCTTCTGGCCTGATACCTTACCCAGATGAGACCACATTTCTAATGAATCAATCAAACCCTTTAAATAGCAAAGTGCTTGAAAACCACTGGATGATCTGGAGACTGGAGCAGCAGAAAGTGTATTTAGATTGGTTGAAGAGACTCAGTCATACCTTATGGTTAATCTCTAAAATATAGAGCCAATTCTGGAACCATGGAATTTGAGCAAGTGGCAAACCAGGACGGAATATTCCAGTAAAAGTCCTAAAAAGGAATTGATTGGGGTGGGGGAGAAGAGTGCCTCAGCCTTGGTCTCCCTCCTGCTCCCTCTTCCTCCTTGGCTAGAGGGGTAACTTACTTTGAAGGACCAGGAGGATATTGGACTTCCCATCTCTTTGATGACATTCTGGCATCATCCCTGGGAAAGGCTGGCAGCAGTTTCTGCATTAGGAGGAAAGAACAGACTGGATGCTATGTATGAGAAGAATCAAGGGTGTACAGAGAGTCTCACAGAAAAGGTAGACCATAGCTAAGAGGAACCTCTGGAGGACTCCAGTGAAAGGACATCCAGGAGTTGTGTTACTCTTTCTCCATATGTGCTCTACATACACTGTATGTTCTCGTAGAAGAGTGTGTCACAGGCTTTTGGGGGAGATATTTTGTACCAATTGTCCTTCCTCTACCACTGTAATAAATACCCTTTTCTAAAAACCTACTGAGTTTGACTGACTGATATCAAATACCAATCATGAAAGGAAGCACACTGGTGGGGGCCTGTAAGCTGTACAACATTAGAAAGACACCATCCCTGCTCCACACACATGCCCAAACCCTCAGTGATACTGGATGGGAAGTGGCCAAGTTGTGAGCACTTAACGTTCTAGTACAAGTGTGGCTGGAGGGTAATTCACATATATTTGAATAGAACTTGTAAGTTCCATGATATAGAGATGTCCTACTGAGGAAACTCTCTCTGGCAGAGCAGATCAACACCTGCTCTACACTGTACAGTCTTTGAGAGCTATCTGGAGCACAGAAGGGTTACATGACTTTCCTGAGGTCAGAAAGTCAGTATGTTTTAGGGGCAGGACTTGAACCCAAGTATTTGACTTGGGTTCTCTGTCCATCACACTGGACTATCTCTCTCCAAGGCAAAATCTATACTAAGTAAAGAACAAGGGAGAAAAAGTGGGGGATCAGGAAAGGCCTCTTCTGAGTGGTGGCCCATGAGCAGAACCTTGAATGGAGAAGGGAATTCTAAGAGGTAGAGGGGAGGAATGGGTGCATTTCAGACCCAGGGAACAGTTTGGGCCTGAAGGTAAAAGATCGACAGTCAATTGGTCTGGAACATGGAGTGGTGAGGCGTCAAGGGAAATCTCGCTGGAAAGTGAGATTGTGAAGGGCTTTCCATGCCCAGCTAAAGAGCTGGCATTTTAGCTTCATGAACACTTAATATGCATTCTGATAATCCCTGTATTTTATCCCCCTTGTAGATGGCAAGTGAACCACATCAAAAATATATGTCTTTTTCAGAACTTGGAGATTTCATCTGTGTAGGGGGGGTCTCCTGAGGATGTACTCCCTCCCAGGGCAGCTGGGTCCCTGTTCTGTCACTTGGATGCCTAGAGCACAGAGAGGTTAAGTGACTTGCCCAAAATTGCACATTCAATATGTCTAACAAGAATAATTACATTAGCTATACATATACTTAGAATCATAGACTCTCAGAACTAGAGAAACTCGTAGAAGTCATTTAGAACAGGGATTCTTAACTTAGGGTCCATAGATCCTCAAAGGGGTCTATGGATACATTTCAAAGTGTCCATGAATTCAAGTAGGGAAAAAAAAATTACATCTTTATTTTCACTAACCTCTAACTGAAATGTGGCATTTCTGTCAGTTATCTAAAAACATTTATTTGGAGAAGTGAGCCCACAGGCTTTACCAGATTATTAAAGGGATCCATGACATACACAAAAATTTAGAATTCTTGACCTAGTCTTTGTAGATGGGGAAACTGAGGCCCAGAGAGATCGAAGTGAGTCCTCCTAGGTCACATATATAGCTAGAGGCAGAGTTGTCACAGGAGCCTAAATAGCCTGACAGAACAAACAGATGTGGGGGGGGGGGGGGGGGACGGCGGTAAGAGGAAAGAGAAGAATTCAGAGGGGAGGGAGGCAAAGAGGAAACAGCTCTTTTATCAGGTGATTTTTATCAGCAGTGTTGGCAAGAGGTTATTTGGGGGACCATAGTGTTGGTTCAAAGTGGGATGAGACAGGGCAGAAGGCTTAGGATTCCCAAGAGGGATCCCAGCTCTTTTTTGCTTCTCTCCGGTTTTAGTCCCTCAAGTCACCATCTGAAGCCAAACAGACGTTTACTAGCAGTGGTCCCTGGAAAACTTTCAGGCTTAAGGAAAGTAACTACCAAAGCTAAACCATAGGCAGCCAAATAAATATCTATATGTATGCATGCATGCATGCATGTGTGTGCGTGGGCATGTGTGTGTGCGCATACATGCGTGCAAGGAGTATACATGTGCGTGTCTCTCTGCTTCCCTGGTAGAAGGAGGTCTGGGTGACCTGAACTCACCCGCCAAGAGTTGGGTTTCCTCTCTCAGGGAGCCCATCTGTTCAGTCACCAGCCTGAAGAGCTGAGCGGGTGGCCCAAAGCATTCTCATATGGGGCTAGCTAGGGGTTTTCCTGCTTCTTGGTAAACAGCAGCCACTCTCATTTCATGAAGCCTCAGGCCTTCGATCTCGCTGCCCTAGTTGGAAAATCCCTCTGAGCCCAGCCGGCTTCATGACTGAAGATGCAGGAAACCATGACATGCAAGGCAACCAGTCCTACTTCATGTGGTACAGAGTGGGAGAAAGTGTGGGAGGGCCCAGGCACAGGTGGAAAGGGACAGGCAACAAGTGTGAAAAGGAAGAGACCTTCTGAAATTCCCAGGCCACCTTTCCTCCAAGGTGGCCTCTCCCTTCTCTTAAGCCTGAGGCTGTTCCTCAGCCCCCGTACCTCTCCAAGTCCATGGAACTCTTTCTAGCATGCTCTTTTTCACAGTTTAAACTGAGGCAGCAGGGATATGATATAGATTTAGAGGTGGAAAGAATCTTAGAGCTCATTAAGATCACTTCCCTTCTTTGACAGATGAGGAGCAAAGAGAAAGGGAATGAAATAAGCATTTATGTAGAGACTACTGTGTGCCAGGACCCGGGCTAAACACTTGTACAAATATTTCATTTGACCCTCACATCAACCTTTCAAGTTAGATCCTGTAATTATCCCCATTGTAGAGTTGAGGAACTGAGGTAAATAGAGGTTAAATGACTTGCCCAGGGTCACACAGTTAGTAAGTGTCTATGACTGGATTTGAACTCAGGTCTATCCTAACTCCAGACCCAGAGTTCTTTCCACTGAACCACCAGTTGCCTCTAAGGTCACAGTTAGTAAATGATTTGCACCCAGATCTCCTGATTCCAAATCTATTGTTCATCCCATGGTACCAGGGTGTCTATCTGGCCATATGGGGGCCCAATACCTAGAAGTCTGGGAGATTCTTTCCCACCCAGGCATCTTTTACCACCATTGCCTGACTGAACCCCTGCCCCTATTTAGGCCTTTTCTCTGCTCCCTGGCTTTGGCCTTCACTTATTCGGTGAAGAGTTCCAGCTGAATGGCAATGACCATTTTGTAAAATAAAAATAGCACCTGCTCTGGAGTCTGAGGGTTTGGGTTCTACTTCTGACCCTGATCCTCCCTGGGTGGCATAAGGTAAGTCATTTGTTTTCCTGGGCTAGAGATTAGACTAGAAAGTCACTGAGATCCCTTTCACATCTAAATCTAGGAGTTTCACATAAGGTTTGTCCTTTGAGGAAGATCTGAGCCAGAATCCTACCTCAGACATTTACTAGAGAGGTGACCCTCTCTAGCCTTACTTTCCTCATCTGTAAAAATTCGAGGGTTGGCCTGGCTGAGCTTTGGGACCCTTCCGAAACCTATGATCCTATTATCCCAACCTAGATTCTGTTCAGCAGAGCCACCATGAACCCCTCTGTCACCCTCGAAACTGCCCTTACTTCTCAACCCTGGAGACAGGGTGAGTTCTTGGGAATTGGTGAGAACCTCTCTTTAATCAGTCAGGAGGATCATGGTTGAGTAACAAGAGGCGACCCTCCCTTTGCCCTCGGGCATTTAAGACGATTACTCTGAAGCACTCCCCAAACACACAGGGTTTAGGTGTTCAGTTTGAAACTGGTTTCTGAACCTGACTACCCTGCTGCGTTCTCCCTAAGGTGTTTGGGCTCCCTGTACCCTCAGGGGATGGAGATCTGCACTCCCCCACTCCTCTGGACCACAGCAAGCAGCCCCTGGCTCCAGGAGTGCTGTGTTAGACCTCTCCAGGCCCAAAGCCAACCCTTCTGTGCTTTCCCTCCCAGAACTGAATGCTACACTTTCACAACCTAGCTACCTAGGGGCCAGGCCTTTTCTGGGGCTGAACCTCTCATAATGCTCAGGATGTAGAAAATAGGGTGGTAGTTCCAGTAAGCCAGCCAGGGTTCTGGGTTGTGAGGTGAGGGGGGGAGGAGAGGAAGGGGGTGCTGGAGAATCTCAATGATGGTTATCACTAAGCGGTGGATTTCCTTTTCCTCCCTGGCCTGAGACACCCGCTCTACATGAGAGGGCTCTTGGAGTAAGTCCCTTCAGGTTTCACTGCTCAGAATCAAATTACCACTAAACTTCTCCAAGGGAACAGTTTGGCTCCCCAAAGGCCCGGCTTCTCAGGGTAGCCTCCTGTTTGAATCCTTGGGATAACCCTAGGTAGCAAAACCTATAGGAGGTTCAGTTATCTTAGAAGCCCCAGCGAAGGCCTCCTACCGAAAAATATTACCTTCCCCAGCTCAAGCTGATGCCTGAGAGGCCCCGATTAGAAAATCCTTCTTTTTAGAGGCCATGGAAATTAGGCCCAGTTTAGAGTTGGAGGATCTAGCTAAAACATGACTCCTACTACCTGCCTGGCCTTGAGGAAATCACTCACCTTCTCTGAAACTCAGTTCTTTATCTGAATAATGAGAAGTTTGGACTACATGGCTCCTGAGGTCCCTTCCAACTCTGAATTGATTTTAGCCTAAGACTTTATCCTTTCAGGAAGACCCAGGTTCAAAGCTGGCTTCAGATACTTAGCTCTATGACCCTGAGCAAGTCACCTGGCCAGCTCTAGCTTTAGTTTCCTAATCTGTAAAATGGGACAGATGACCTCTAAATCTAGCTCTAAATCTATAATCAGATGATCCTTTCTTGAAGTCACTTTAAGTCTTGTCAGTTAGGGAGACCTCAGTGTGAATGAGTTTCTGTCTTTCTTGAAAGCAGCTTTTAATTGGGAAGATGGGGGGAGACAAGGTGAAAGAGAATTGGGTTTTTGAGTGGCCAACGGCTGTCAGAACACCATGGAGCAAAGGACTTCTAAAAATTACAAGAGAAGACTGGGGGAGGCAAGGGAGAAATGAGAACGGGGTGGAGAGAGGAGTATGGTAGATAAGAAATGTTGCTGACTTTGCAGGCTTTCACTTGCAGGCATGACTTTGCAGCATCTGGACCCTCTGCCTCAAAACTCCAGGTCATGGCAGGAGCTGGATAGGTCTGTGAGTCATCTGAGTTCATTTTCACCATGTGGAAACTGAGGACATGTCTTAGCCAGAAGGGTTCTGAAAGGGACAGCAGTTAAAATTTAAGGAGAAATAAGGCCACAGGTTATTTGTACCTCCCCACCCTATTCTCTAGCAGAACACAAGAGCCTTGAGATCAGAGACCATGGTAACAAAAGTGGTTTTTCATATCTCAGCACCTAGCATAGTATCTTGACCACAGTGAGGACCCAAGGGTCAAGAGCCCCTGGAATCTTTTTTTAATCAGGTAGGATCCTGAAAGACCTTTCTCCCTAAGGACCCTACAATGCCCTCCTTTAGAGCAGCATGTTGAAATAGAAAGAATGCTGGTTTTAAGTCAGAACACCTGGCTTCTTAATGCCAGCTCTACCAAAATAGGTCTCACCTAGTCTCTACCAAAGATTATGTCTGACCATGGGCAAGTCAGTTATTTCACCTTTACCCTATCTCAGTTTCCTTATCTGATCAATGAAGGAGTTGAACAAGGAAAATGAATGAATGAATGTAAAAGCATTTATTAAGCATTCATTGCATGCCAAGGACTAGGGATAAAAATAGCAAAGCAAAGAGATGCTTTCTAGTTCTAAATCTACAGTCCCAAGAGAAACATCACCAAAGGAACATGGAGAACTTGGAGAGCCGAAAGCCACAGGTGACCCACGTAGGCCCAGATAACCAGTCATTCCCAGCTTCTCTCTGAGCTGCTCACAAAACAGAAGACATTAAGTCACCTTAAGTGAACCCTTCAATAGTTAAAGGTTGTCTATCCATTTTGCTGATTATCTGGGTGCTTCCTCTGGCTGCCCACTTTGGGGGAACCTCATTACTCATTTGTCCCTCATTAATAGGCACAGCTGGAGAGAAATAAAAACACCCCCAGCCACTGTGTATTTTCTCACAGAGTTAGGACTGGAAATGGGGAGGATGGAGAAGGGGACTTAACATCGTCATCCAGAGGATCATCTCTGCCTTTGTCCCAGCCCCATCAAAAAGAAAGAAATAAAGGAGAGTCTGCTTTTGCACCAGAAAGACCTGTGTCCTTTCTTTTTCATCTTTTAAAAAAATTAGTACTTTGAGAACTTTTGGGCTGTTCATTGCTCCCTAAAACAAGACAAAATCTTTTACAAAGAGTGGCAGCTGTGGAGTAATAGAAGGAATCCTAAATTTGGAGGCAGAGGACCTGGGTTGGGATCCTGGCTTTATTTACAGCATGATGACCTTAGATGAACTACTTCTCTTTTCTGGGCCTCACTTTCCTCATCTGTAAAATCAGATGTTAGGACTAGCCAGGCACTGAGGTTCATTCTAGGCCTGTAATCCAATGATGACCCTGGACAAGTAACTTTCTGAGACTCCATTTCTCCAAACGACAAATTGAGAGGGTGATGCCAGATGACCCCTGAAGTACCTTTCAACTATAGCTCTATGTATCTGTGATCTAATTCAGAGACACCTTATTGCAAGGACAAAGGGTTCTTTTCCCTGGGCCACTCTGCAGAAGATTCCTGTTTGTTAAGAAAAAGTAAACCTCTCAGCTTCCTGGATATCTCAACAGTAGCCCATAATACCACATTAGGGCCAGTACTGGAAAGACCCAAAGTGACAACCTAATCCAAGCCCAAAGTGGAATATCCTACAGGATCACTGCAGTCCTTAAGATCTCTCCCTTTCAACTCCAGTCTTCATCAGGGCTTTGGAGTCAGGACAAATATGTCTCTTCTTGCCTAGGTTTTGGCCTGGCCCCAAAGCTAACAAGAGAGGAGTCCCTGAACCAGGTGAAGCAGATTACTGCAAGATCCTCTGTGCTGATAGACAGTGAAATCTAGTCTTAAAGCAAAGGCAGACAACAGATAAAGTTACTCAGCCCAAGCAAGGTCCTGATGTTGGAGCTGGTCAGATGCCCAGAGGAGCTCTGAGGCATCATGTCTTTGGCCACATTTGGGTTGATTTGGGTGAGATGGGTTAAGTATTTGGTCATAAAGCTCTTGAAAAGAATACTCCACAGGATGCAAAGGGAGAAGCCAATCTGTTCCTAGGCTCCCCACCTGGGACCCAGGAGAGAGATCTCTTTATTTGAGATTAAAAGTCCTTCACAACTCGGCCCCAAACTCTCTCATTATTGTTTATTAGTCTTTTTATAAGTTCAAACCTGGCCTCAGACACTTCCTAGCTGTATGACCCTGGACCAGTCACTTACCCCTGTTTGCCTCAGTTTCCTCATCTGTAAAATGAGATGGAGAAGGAAATGGCAAACTACTCCAGTATCTCTGCCAAGAAAATACCAAATGGAGTCACAGAGAGTAAGAAACAGCTGAAATGACTTAATAACAAGCCTTATTATACATTATTTCCCTTCACACAGCACACAGTAGGTCCTCCTTTGCTCCTTCTGATCCATTGGACCATTGCTTGGGATTTGGGTGGGCAACTAGCCTGAGGTGCTAGAGGGAAAGATCCCAGCTTCCTGCAGCTCATTCACACATTCTGTGGTCCAGACCTGCCTTCCTACCCTTCCTCATACATAACCTCCATTTACCATCTCTGTCTTTGCCCTGGCTGTCCACCTTACTTGGAATATATTCCCTCCTCCTCTTTCCCTCTTAGAATCCTTCATTTCCTTCAAAACTAAGCTCAAGTGCTACCTTTTACATAAATCCTTTCCTAATTCTCCCACTTGCTAATGCCCTTCCCCCATCACCTTGTTCCTATTTTGTATATAACTATGTATGTAACACTGTTATTATTTCCCAGTTGAGTACAGTGTTGTGAAAGTATTACTGTTTTATGTATTAAGCATTTTTTATTTTTCGCCTATGAATCTTTTGTGTTTCAAACATTTATTTTGGGAGGGAGAAAACAAATGGCTATCTTATCACTGATATCTATTTTGTACATAGAGTACCTTTTCTAGAAGCAACTATTTGTCCCGTTTAGAGAAGACTCTCGGCAAGAACCATTCCTTAGGTTTGTTGATGGGATTTTTCCCTGGAACTTTGAGGGGGGGAGGGGCCGCATAATGAGCTGGAGAGATAAGAAAAGGCTAATCCCCTCTCGCTGCGGAGCTTTCCCACTTCAGCTAAATGAAATGCCAGTCCTTCAGCCAGAGGCCAATACTCATGACCATTGCCAGAGATCCAATCACATGCTCAATGGAGTCACTCCTGCTACACATAGAAGCTCCTTTAGGATAGGGACTACCATTGTGTTTTCTTTCTCTCTCTAGAGTTCAACACAGGGCCTAGCATACTGTAGGTTTTTAATAAAGTCTTGCTGATTGATTGAGAGGAGCCTACCTTTCTATTTCCTTTTTACTCTCCAAATGTCTTCTAAGAATGTGGATTAAACAAGTTAATCCTTTATTTTCCTTTGGTCTGTACCCTTATGAATGAACAAAGATTTATTTATCAAGTACTTACTATGTGACAAGCACTATGGAAAGCATTTGGGATGAAAACAGAAACTTGACACAGTCTACTCTCAAAGAGGTCTCATTCTAATTAAGGGAGATTATACATTCGGCATAGGAGGGGTCCAGTGGCAAGGTAGATGGAAAGGGCATGGTGGTCCTTAGGGTCCACCATGGGAGTGTCATTGAAAGGTGAATGTTAAGGACTAGCAGTCTTTAGGATGCAATGGCAGGTCAGATGGCAATACCTGGGATTCCAGAGGGCACAAGAGCTGAGCAAATGCTCACTCATCATTCCACCATCTTACTAGAAGGATTTTAGATAGCGACTTCTTGTTCATCAAAGCAATACAAGGGGTCATGTTCCTAACTGTAGTGGACTCCAGTATTGGGAGTAGATTACTTATTATGGAAGAAGGAAAGAGAAGTCAGCATCTAGCTACAAGGTAGTATCTAGTACCTGATGGGAACTTGACAATAGGGACTGGGGATGGGGGAAGGTAAGGGATTCCTATCACCTGCTTCTTGTGGTTCATTGGACTACTGCTTGGGCTTTAAGTAAACAGGTAGCCTAGGGTGCTGGAGGGGAAGGTCCTTGCTTCCTGCAGCATTTATTTCTGCATGGACATCGGTCTCATTCTGGGACTATTTTTCTGTTATCCTTTTTTCATGATATGAGCAGTCTGCCTCCTTTTTAGTCGTGTATGTTGATGATGATAACTGCTGTACCACTTAGTCATGAAATTCTAGTTTAGCTAGGACCTCCCCCTCCTCTACCACAGTCCACCTAACTACTTGGATCCCAATGAGCCTCTCGAAAGTCTTATATCATATATTATTATCTACACAGCTTATTTGTCACTTAGCATTGGTGGCCTTTGTAGGGTATTCTAGTTACTTTTGAATATTTATGCTTCTAGAAGAAAGTCATCATGATTTAAAAGATAGAGAACTGGCCTCAGAACCAGTAAGACCTAGGTTCTCTGACATAAAACTTCATCTCTTAATATTATCCCTCAGTCTCATAACAAGACAAGCCCACCTCATGTTTCAGTTATATACATCCCAGATGATATACATGAGATATATGAGATATATAAATTTCATATATATGTTACACCACTCAGCATCATGAGATCCTAATCTCAAGCTCAGAGAGACTGCTACTTGCTCAATTAAATTAATGGGACTTGACCTAGATACTCTGACACTAAATCTATTAGTCTTTCTGATATAGTCAATCAATTGGCTTTTATTAAATACATACTATGTCTAGTAGGTATTATTAAATACCTACTACGTATCAGGCACTGGGTTACTTTTCTTGAACGCATGTCACCAACTGGTAAAATAATTTAGCCTACTTATAGCCCCCATGGGTCTCTCCATTGTCCTTCGACTCATCTATAATTCTGATCCCTTACAGACTGTGGTATTTCATAATTAGCAGTCATATAACATCACTTGAAGAATTCTGGTATGAAAAGGATGAATCATATATAAGCGTTTGTTATTATTTTTTTCCATAAGCAACCACAAGCAACTAGAGATCAGAATACTTTACATCCTCCAGGGCCAAGAATAGGACTGACACTTGGTATCTGCTCAATAAATGATGGTTGTCTTGTTAAGTTGTGGGAACATTATAAGATATCTCTGCACTATAGCAGTGAGGCAGTATGGTATAAGGGAAAGGGTACCAGATCTAAAGCCAGAAGACTGAGGTTGAAATCTTACCTCTGCCACTCACTACCTCTGTGATTTTGAGAAAGCTACTTCATGTTCTTTGGCCCCAATTTTTTCAGTTGGAAAATAGGAAGGTAAGGAATCTGTGGAAAGGATTTCAACATGAAAGGCCTCCAACTAAGCCTGACTCTGAGAATTGATGAGCAAAGATGAAAAAGAGTGCCAGATAGAGCAATGGTTCATTAAAATTGAAGAGACATACCAGGGAGCTCCACCTACTCCACGACTTTAAAAGAATATATCTTTAAACCCTATGGACATTCTTACTCAGGGCATACCTAGATGACCTGACACCAGTATGATCTGTGGAGATCCTCAGTCAAAAGATTGAAAAATTAATGAATATGTGGAGCTTCTACAATTGACATGGAGAAGAGATCAAAGAGATATCATTTAAGAACTGTTAGATTCCTTTAACAAAAAATGTAACTAAACAAACTAAAAACCCCTGGACACCATGTTTAAAGAAATAAAAACAAACAAAGAGAAAACCTTCCCCAAACAATTAGACCAAATGACAAATGAAAAAGAATCCACATGCTGCCTCCTGAAAGAAACTCCAAATTGAAAACACTCAGAAATGTCATAACCAAAATGCAGAGCTCCTAGATCAAGAAAAAAGAAAATAATGCAAAAAACCAGAAAGGAAGAATTACAGTATCAAAGAACATAATCAGGATCACATAATACTAGACTTTAACTGCAATCATGGAAGGAAAATCTTGGAATATGTTATACCAAAGGGACAAAAAAAATGCTTATCACTAGAAATAACTTATTCAATAAAATTGAATATAATCCTATAAGAGAAAGAAATGTAACATTAATAGAATACATAACTTTTAAACATTTCTAATGAACATACCAGCACTAGATACAACTTCTGAAACACCAACACAGGAGACGAGACACAAGGAACCTAAAAAAGACAAATATATTAAAGCAATTTGAAGGGGATAAATAATTCTAATACGGAGGAATGAGATAATTATCCTTTCAGAATAGCACTCTCTTCAGGAATCC
Source organism: Bettongia penicillata ogilbyi (assembly GCA_023548195.1). NCBI lineage: Eukaryota > Metazoa > Chordata > Mammalia > Diprotodontia > Potoroidae > Bettongia > Bettongia penicillata. The sequence goes on from JAJHZJ010000250.1 coordinate 1,934,833, forward strand.
CAGAGGCTGTAAAAAAAGACAAACAGAGGGCCTGGTATTTTATTTTGTTTTGTTATTTTGAGTGTTTTAAAAGACAAATGAAAAGGTATTGTTCACTTTTTCCACCATTGGCCAAGGTAGAGAAATAATATTTTCTGAGTAAAAACAAATTAATAGGAAGGGTTGAACAATAGAAGGCTGTGGTTATAGACTACAGTAGGAGTTTAATAAATTCTTGGCTAATTGGAGGTCATTTAGATGCCTTATTTCACAGAGAAGAAAACTGAGGCATAGATCATTAACAGCAATGAGAGTAATATTCCTATTTCTCTAGTGCTTTGAGGTTTGAAAAATGCTTTCCTCCCAATACCTTTGGGATGTGGGCAGATGAAAAAGTTAATCAATCTTTTATCATATTAATAGATGCATGGTGTCCAGAGTGAGGGAAGAAAAGATCTCCAGGCCTCTGCCTTGATTAAACCACATCTAAATGTTGTGTCTAGTTCTGGGCATCACATTTTAGGAAGAATGCTGACAAACTAGAGACCTTCCAGGAAAAGAGTAGCCTAGAAAGTGGCAGAATTGGAACTACAAATAACAGTTAAAGGAACTAGAATGTTTGGCTAGAAGACTTTTTTTTCAAGGGGTGACTGAGTGGATAAAGACAGAAGGGGCTAGTGGAATGATTGTTGAAGATGTTGTAGATGGGGTTTTGAACAGTGGCATAAACTTTCCCCTTGCCCTTCCACAATCTACCTTAATTCAGTCCTACTGGAAAAGCCTAAGCCCCTTAAGAAAACTGTAGGAGAGTCCAACCCCTGACAAGTACACCTTGTAAGATGAACAGCCTTGAAACCAGATCCTGAGCAGTGAGCTAGAGGAGAGAGTTCATGAAAGGTAACGTTGCTTATTTTAAAATGCAAGGGGATGGAGCATCATTTTTCAGAAAGGTTCCTCCAGGTGTCTGGGAGCAAAATTTGTCCCAAACGTCAGCAGGGGGTTTGGGATGGTTTGGAAAATGAGGATTTTGGGGCTGCAGGTCAGGTTCTTGGTATGGATTTGATGGATGGAGAGCTGATGCTAGGTGTCCTCTATTTCTTTTTGCTGAATCATTTTCTCTCTTCAGCACCCCTTTCCCTCTGCCATTTTCTTGGTTTCCTGGTGCTCTTGTGCTCCCTCAACCAAAGAGGAAAATCATTGATTATCTGGGTCCTTTTGTGGATAGAGCATTTATTAGGCCCTACTATGTGCCAGGCACTGTGCTTGATGTTGGAAATATAAATACGAGCAAACAAAAGACAGCATCTACCCTCAAGGAACTTATATTCTAATAAGGGCAAGAGACATGTAAAGGGAATAGAAGAGGAGTAGGAAGGGTATCCTTGGTTGGTTGTGGAGGGAACAGGGTGGGAAAATCTACAGAGTCAGTAGTAGAATCAAGAGAGAAGTCTGGACTCTGCAACTAAGGAACTGTGTGACCTTGTCCAATTCAGTTTAATTCAGTGAACACTAATTGAATCTGCATAGTACTATTAGGGCTTGCTCCAAAGTCACTTCTTCTTCAAGTCTGGATTTTTGCTTCCATAAAATGAGGACACTGAATCCCATTGATTGCTAAGTGTTGTTCTGGTTTCAAAGTTCTAGAATCTTATAACTGGATTGTAGCTGAGGAAAGAGTGGTTCTGGCAAAAATAGAAACAAAAAGAAAAAAAAACCCTAGCAAACAAAGTGGATGCCCATTGGTTGCATCAGTAAATTGTGAAAACAAAAGCAATGGAATACTATTTTCCTGTAATCAGCTATGAGTATGAGGAGTTCAGAGAAACTTTGGAAGACTCAAATGAACTGATGCAGGGAGAAGACATCAGAATCAGGAAAACAATAGACACAACACCTTCAGTAATGTGAAGGTGTTAGAAGACATCTGAATTCATAGGAATGTGATTACCACTGATTCCAGATTTCTGAAAACACCAACCCAGAGGAGTAGAGAGAGTGCTGGACTTGAAGTTAGGAAGCTCAAACTTTGAATTCTTTATCAGATACTGGCTGTGTAATCCAGAGCAAGTCTTTTCACTTTTCTCAGCCTTAATTTCCTCATCTCTACAGCATCTACTTCATAGTACTGTTGAGGTCACACAAGTAAAGTACTTAGCAAACCTCAAAGCATTATATAAATACTAGAAATATTAGTTGTGTGACTCTGGGAAAGTCACTTACCTTGTAAGCACAATTGTTTAAAAATATAAATAGCAGAGTAGGTACACATATGCATAGATAGGGGAAGTTTCCTCATTAGGGGTTCCCCTATACCAATGAAATCAGTCAAAAAAAATTTAAGTACTTAACTCATAAGGCTGTTGTGAAGAACAAATGACAAAATTATTGTAGAGTTCTCTGAAAATCTTAAAACACTACATAAATGTGAGGCATCACTGTACTCAGAGAGGTGGGGGACAATGGGTGCAGAATGCTACATATGTCACCAGAACAGTGAATGAGTCTATTTTGCATAACTTTTTTTGATCCTGAAAGAGAAGCTTTTGTTTGGTTTTGGTTTTTTTGGGGGGAGAAGTACAGTTATTGAGCACTGACAATTCTGTTTTTAAAAATCAATAATAAAACACTTAAAAAAAAAGAGAGAGAGAGAGAGAGAATTTGGATATTGTCTCTATTTCTTTCTGCTGGCTGGCTCAGGCTAGTGCTGGTGACTTGGAACATGCCCCGACAGTGTGCTCCTTGTTTGAAAGTCTCTTTTGTGTAAGGGCACAGTTCAAGGGATCCTGCAATGCCAGCGTTGGTAAACACCCAGCATGCAGTAACTTGCCTGGAGGATGAGAAGGAAAGTAGGGAGCTCCGACATCTCTGGGTGTCCCCTGCTCAGTTTCTGCCCTCCGGGATAACTGTTGGAAGTTGGGACTTGGAACCAGAGCCCACCTGCATGCAAAAAAATGACTGAGTGGTGGATGCCCAGCACCCTTTCCCACACTGATTCTTTCCCTCCTACAGGTTCCTAATGCCTTTAGCTCTCTCTCCCTTTCCTTCATCAAAGCATCCAAAGAAAACCTTACTGTAGTAGAAAAAAAAACATTCGAAGGGGCTACATTCTGTCTCCCTCATTTTATTGAAAGAAACAAACCTGAATTTTTGTCAGTATCCCTATATGTGGTCTCACTTAGCAATTCATTTTTCCCCTAGGGACCTAAGTTTTTCTATATTTAAAATAAAGGAGTCAAACCAGAAGGAGTTCTCAACTTTGGTCTATGAGCTTTGTTTTTTTGTTTTGTTTTGTTTTAACATTTGATAACTATTTTCATTAAATGGATTTCCTTTGTAATCCTATGTACTTTATTTTATGCACTTAAAACCATTATTCTGAGAATAGCCTTCTTCAGACTGACACACAGAAGGCTAAGAATTCTTGGACTAGGAAATCTAAGGTCCTATCCTCTAGGTTTTCAGAAAAGGAGTTGAAGGCAGCTATTTATATCTTAGGGATACTGAATCTCCCAGAAGAATGTACAATTTAGGTATTATCTAAACTGTAGAATGATACATGCTGGACCCTTCTGGATGGATTTGGGGCATTAAGAAGTGAACAGAGAAAGCGTTTGGGGGTCAGGAATGCCTTTCTGCTGCCTCTCCAATCACACCAAGTAATGGGCTGCATTATCACTTATATGCAGAGGTGACGGATTCAAAATCAGAAATGCATTTTTGCAAGTGACCAATGAGGAAATTTGCGTTGCCTGACTAGGTATATTTATGAGGATTTTCTCTTTCTTTTTTCTTTCTTTTCTTTTTTTCTTTCTTTTTCTTCCTTCCTTTTTTTCTCCTTCCTTCTTTCCCTTTGCCTTTCTTTCATTCTTCCTTCCTTCCTTCCTTCCTGTTTCCCTTCCTTCCTTCCTTTTCTCCTTCCTTCTTTCCCTTTGCTTTTCTTTCATTGTTCCTTCCTTCCTTCCCTCCTTCCTTCCTTCCCTTCTTCCTTCCCTCCTTCCTTCTTTCCTTCCTTCCTTTCTGTCTTCCTTCCTTTCTGTTTCCCTTCCTTCCTTCCTTCCTTCCTTCCTTCCTTCCTTCCTTCCTTCCTTCCTTCCTTCCTTCCTTCCTTCCTTCCTTCCTTCCTTCCTTCCTTCCTCTCTTGCTTCTCAAAGGGGCTAAGGGAAAATGGCAGAGAAAATAAACGTGTGTTTGTTTATTTTTAAATAGACTTAGTTTTGGAAGACCCATAGAAGATATCTAGCGCAATCCCTCATTTTAGAAATGAAAATAAGTTTTAGAGAAATTTTATAACTTTCCTGATATCACTCAGCTGGGAAATGATTGGCTCTCTCACTTCAAATCCAGTGTCTTTTCTGCTGCTCTACATCACCTCCCTAGATCCCAACCCTAGTCAACAGAACAAGTAACATAAGCCTACTACGTGCCTGGCACTATGCTAAGTGCTGGAGATACAAAGAAAGGCAAAGAGAACTGCTCAAGGATCTCACAGTCTAACATGGCAAACGGTATACAAACAACTGTGTACACGCAAGACATATGCAGGATAAATTGGAGGTAATCTTGCAAAGAAGTTGCCCACATCAGGGGAGACTGGGAAAAGCTTCTTCTAGAAGGTAGAACTTTAGCTGAGTCTTGAAGGAAGCTGGGGAATTTGGGAATCAGAAATGAGGAGGGAGAGAGTTCTAGGAATCAGGGACAGCCAGTGAAAAGTCTGGAGTGTGGAGATGGATTGTCCTGTTGTTGGAAGAGCACTGGGAAGACTGTCACTAGACTGAAGGAAGTAAGAGGTACGAAAACTGGAAAGACTGAAAGCGACCAACTTCGGAAGGACTTTGAAAGCCACATAGAGGATTTTATATTTGATCCTGGAGGTAATAGGGAGAAACATTATTCTGATCTGTTCCTCAGCCATATCACAAGACAAAAGCGATAGCCACAACACAAAATGAAACTTCCATGTCCAATTTGAGATCCTTACCTAGTCTAAAGTTCAGTTGTGATAGCCAGCCAAACAGATAGCAAAGAGATAAATGTCAGGAGGGGGACTTCAATGACTTCAGTCTTGTTCGGGAGCCACACACAGCAGGAGGAAGGCAGTGGAGCCAGGTGGGAAAAGGAAATAGTGGCTGGGAACCTGTCAAGTGCTCTGTACTCTTGCTTTTAAAGAGCATTTTATAACGAATTATTTGGGCACACAATATCCTTCTCTCCTCTTTTAATCACCAAGCTCACTAGAAATGGGCAATTAAGCCTTTATCAGAGGTAAAATCTGTCAACATTTGAAACTTAGGGGCACTAGTTAGAGATCGGTATCTTTTTTGTAGGGACAAGTAGGCCTCTTCTTGCCCTTCAGCTGGCAAACCAAGCTTTACCCTTGGGACCAATACCTGGTATCAGACCACTCCCCATCCTTTCCCATACCTCTCCTTGCCCTGTAATGTCAAGTGTCAGATCCTACAGAAGACCTCTCTGCATTCCTTCAATTCCACTTACTATTCCCCCAAATTACTCGTGTGTGTGTGTGTGTGTGTGTGTGTGTGTGTGTGTGTGTGTGTAAGACTAGGAGGGTTAAGTAACTTGACCAAGATCACATAACTAAAAGTGACAGACAAGGATTTGACACTAGATTTCCTTTCTTCCTTCCTTCCTTCCCTCCCTCCCTTTCTTCTCTCCTTCCTTTCCCCCTCCTTCCTTCTCTCTCTCCTTTCCTCCTTCCTTTCTTCTTTCCCTTCCTCTCTCCCTCCTTCTTCTTTCCTTCTCTTTCTTTCCTTCTCTTTCTTTCCCTTTCTTTCCTTCTTTCTTTCCTTCTTTCTCTCTTTTTTCCTTCCTTCCTTCCTTCCTTCCTTCTTTCTCTCTTTCTCTTTCTTTCTTTCTCTCTTTCTTTCTTTCTCTCTTTCTTTCTCTCTCTCTTTCTTTCTTTCTCTCTCTCTCTTTCTTTCTTTCTCTCCCACAAAAACAAGAAGACAGAGTAGTGTTACAAAAAGCAATTGTCTTGGAGCCAGATGATCAATCCCCAGTTCTGGCATAGATGAGATCTGTGACGGAGGGAAGGCCATTTAATTTCCCTGAGCCTCAGTTTCCTAATCTATAAAATGATGATAATTAGTAGGTGCCATTCTCTCTACCTCATAGGTTATGAAGAAAGTGCATTGTAAACTTGGCAGCATGACAGCAATAGCAGCTATCACCTCTAAGATTCTGAACTTAGCACTCAACAGCTCCCCAGTCCAAAGACCCAGGGTCCTATTCTCTTACCTCCACCTTTATCCTCATTTCCAGTGGTCTTACTGTCCTCAGATGGGATCCTAAGACTGGGAGAGACTTCAGAGTAATCGTAGCTAATGGAAAATGGAATGGTCCCCCTTCCCTTGAGATTTTGGAGAACAAGCTGGATGATACCAGTGGGTCATGTGTGCAGGTCTAGGGGATCCTAGTTCAGAAGCAGGTGGGACTGGATTGAGACAGAGGTGCCATCTAACTCTGAGAGGCTGTGAACCTGGGTCTTTAGAGATCATCACTGCTTCATTTAAGAGATGAGAAAACTGAGGCCAAGCTTTCAAGTACCCAGGTGACTCAGTGGATAGGGCCCTGGTCCTGGAGTTAGGAGGAACTGAGTTCAAATCTGACCTGAGTAGCTGTGTAACTCTGGGCAGGTCACTTAGTCTCAGTTTCCTTAACTGTAAAACAGGCAAAATAATAGCAACTTCCCAGGGTTGTTGTGGGTATCCAATGAGATCATATTGTAAAGCGCGGTGCCTGGCACATAAGCAGGCATTACATAAATGTCAGCTATTATTATTACTGGCCCAGAGTCATAAAATGATAAGATCAGAGATTTAGATTTGGAAGCATATTCCAAGGCCCCCATTTGACAGATGAGGAGACTGAGACCCAGGGAGGTAAAGTGACTTGTCAGGAGTCACACAGCTAGTTTTCATTAGAGATAGAATTTGAATCCAGCTAGGTCTTCCAACCCAACAGTCCCATGGGCTTTCTCCTGGACCATCAGACCGGTCGTGTCTCATGGACCCTTCCCAAGAACAGGCCTGGGAGTGGAGATGACTCATGGGTCCTTGGGGGAGGATGCAAAGTGTTCTGAATGGCTCCCTTCCCCAAGGCCTCCTTCCCCACCCCCTCCCTTGAATTTCCTTCCCAGCAGGTTCTTCAGTGTCACATGGTGGGCTTCAAGGTGCACAGGATTCCAGGTGCTATTTCTAGGGGTGCAAACCCCGGACTGAAAGGTCCGATGCCTGCAGCGGTATTCCGCCTGGGCTGTGCCAAGCCTCCCTGGGGATCGGGTTTCTGCTGAAGCGGTGCCAGGCACGTCTGCTTCCAGGAACCGGCAGCCGTATTTAGCCCCGGGCTGCACATGAAAGACTGCAGTCGGAAACGTGACATTGTGTCAACATTCGGGGCAGGTCAGAGCTGGGTGAGACCATCAAAACAAGCCGGGGGAAGCTCAACACACCCTGTCTGAACAGAGTGAGCTCAGAAGCCCGTGAGCAAGGCGTCCCTGCGCTCCCGGCTGCAGCCTCCTCACCTCCAGCTCCGGCTGCAGCCTCCTCACCTCCAGCTCCCAATCCCCAATACCTCTAGCTCCCAGTTGCACCCTCCTCACCTCCAGCTCCCAGTCTCTAATACCTCTGGCTCCCAATTGCATCTTCCTCACCTTCAGCTCCTGGCTGCAGCCTCCTCACCTCCAGCTCCCAGTCTCTAATACCTCTAGCTCCCAGCTGCAGCCTCCTCACCTCCAGCTCCCAGCTACAGCCTCCTCACCTCCAGCTCCCAATCCCCAATACCTCTAGCTCCCAGTTGCACCCTCCTCACCTCCAGCTCCCAGTCTCTAATACCTGTAAGCTCCCAGCTGCAGCCTCCTCACCTCCAGCTCCCAGCTACAGCCTCCTCACCTCCAGCTCCCAATCCCCAATACCTCTAGCTCCCAGTTGCACCCTCCTCACCTCCAGCTCCCAGTCTCTAATACCTGTAAGCTCCCAGCTGCAGCCTCCTCACCTCCAGCTCCCAGCTACAGCCTCCTCACCTCCAGCTCCCAATCCCCAATACCTCTAGCTCCCAGTTGCACCCTCCTCACCTCCAGCTCCCAGTCTCTAATACCTGTAAGCTCCCAGCTGCAGCCTCCTCACCTCCAGCTCCCGGCTGCAGCCTCCTCACCTCCAGCTCCGGCTGCAGCCTCCTCACCTCCAGCTCCCAATCCCCAATACCTCTAGCTCCCAGTTGCACCCTCCTCACCTCCACCTCCCAGTCTCTAATACCTGTAAGCTCCCAGCTGCAGCCTCCTCACCTCCAGCTCCCAGTCTCTAATACCTCTGGCTCCCAGTTGCATCTTCCTCACCTCCAGCTCCCGGCTGCAGCCTCCTCACCTCCAGCTCCCAATCCCCAATACCTCTAGCTCCCAGTTGCACCCTCCTCACCTCCAGCTCCCAGTTGCACCCTCCTCACCTCCAGCTCCCAGTCTCTAATACCTGTAAGCTCCCAGCTGCAGCCTCCTCACCTCCAGCTCCCAGTCTCTAATACCTCTAGCTCCCAGCTGCAGCCTCCTCACCTCCAGCTCCCAGCTACAGCCTCCTCACCTCCAGCTCCCAATCCCCAATACCTCTAGCTCCCAGTTGCACCCTCCTCACCTCCACCTCCCAGTCTCTAATACCTGTAAGCTCCCAGCTGCAGCCTCCTCACCTCCAGTTCCCAGTCTCTAATACCTATAAGCTCCCAGCTGCAGCCTCCTCACCTCCAGTTCCCAGTCTCTAATACCTCTGGCTCCCAATTGCATCTTCCTCACCTTCAGCTCCTGGCTGCAGCCTCCTCACCTCCAGCTCCCAGTCTCTAATACCTCTAGCTCCCAGCTGCAGCCTCCTCACCTCCAGCTCCCAGCTACAGCCTCCTCACCTCCAGCTCCCAATCCCCAATACCTCTAGCTCCCAGTTGCACCTCCTCACCTCCAGCTCCCAGTCTCTAATACCTGTAAGCTCCCAGTTGCAGCCTCCTCACCTCCAGCTCCCAATCCCCAATACCTCTAGCTCCCAGTTGCAGCCTCCTCACCTCCAGCTCCTGGCTGCAGCCTCCTCACCTCCAGCTCCCAGTCTCTAATACCTCTAGCTCCCAGCTGCAGCCTCCTCACCTCCAGCTCCCAATCCCCAATACCTCTAGCTCCCAGTTGCATCTTCCTCATCTCCAGCTCCCAGTCCCCAATGCCTCCAGTTCCCATTTGCAGCCTCCTCAACTGCAGCCCCAACACCACCAGCCCCCAGCTCCACAACTCTGAGCACGTACTCAATCTCCCAACTCCCAGCTCCAGCACTTGACCCCCACCACTTCCAGCTCCCAACTGCAGTCTCCTCATTTCCAGGCCACAGATCCCCAACACCTCCAGCTCCTGGCTTCCAACACCTTCAGCTCTCAACTCCCATCTCCACCTCCCAGATCTAAAATTGAGCCTTCCCTCTAACTCCCAGCTCTCAGTTCTCTCCTACTCAGCTGTAGTGGGCCCCTAGCCTCCTAGGAAACTCACAGCATCATGGATCTGGAGCTGGGAAGGATTTCAGAATCCATTTAGTCCAGTCTCCTAATTGCATCACTGAGGAAACTGAGGTCTAGGAGCCTCATTTGCTTTCAGCACAAAGGTGATTCTGTGGAACGGAAAACATCGGACCCCTCTTGTAAAGCAACTCAAGGACTCGGACAGGACTAGGCGGAATATCACAGAGACCTGGAGGATCCAGGACCTGGGAGATAGGCCTCCACCCTTACACTCTCTCCCCAACATTTTTTCCTAGGTAAAAATCATTCTAATGAACATCAAGGGCATCCTTGAAGAGGGAGAAAGTCACAAACTAGCAATGTGAAGCCAGAGGGAGGAAAGTGTGGAAAGTTGGTGGTATTGGGGGAGGGAGGACTCGAGGGGCTGATTTTTGTACATATAGGAGTCTCAAGTCCTTTTTTAGTACTAGCTGGTGGAACCACCTTCACCCTATCCATTCCTCCCCTCCCCCCTCTCCAACCAGCTGCCTCCCTGAGTCACTGGCCAACCACCTGCCTCCCTGAGTCATTGCCCAGAATCAGGGAGTGGGAGGTAGGGTGGGGCTTGGGAGGCTACGGTCCCCCCACAGTGCTGTTCCCAGGTCAGTCACCCCACTCTGGTTAACAAGGGGATCAAAGGCAAAGTGTCTGTTACAACTTTTTCACTTCTCCAACTTTCCAGGCCTTACCACCTTAACTCTGGGCTGTTAATGCTATCATGCTCACTTTCCTGAGGGAGACCCGATGATTCACTCACCAAAGCCAGGATTGGAATGGTTACCTTGTAGGAAGAAAACTGGATCTGGGGTTAGAAGACTTAGGCTCAAAACTCACCTCTGCAATTGACAAGCTCTGTGGCCTTGGGCAAACGGCTTAACCTCCCTGGACCTGTGTCCTCCTCGGCAAAATGAGGGGGGTGTCAAGGAAACAGCTTTAGATTTGTGATGCCTCTTTACATCCACTGCTACACATAATCTTAGAGAGCTATCCTTCACACACACACACACACACACACACACACACACACACGTCTGGTAAATAATGATGTAAACAATTCCTACCTTGGGTGCTTAGCATGCAGAGGCAAGCTATTAAACCAGTTCTGTTCACCCTGGGGAACCATCATCTGCAAGGCAGAATGCAATCAATGCCCCTTAAGGCTCTCCTAGAATCAAAATCTCCGAACAGTGAGAGACTTTCTGAAATCATCTCTAACCCAACCCTCTAATTCTGCAGGTAAGGCAAAAACCAGACCCAGAGAAGATGAGTGACTTGCCCAAGGTCACAAGGTAGCTGGGTCAGGACCTGCCTGCTGACTCCCACTTCCTCAAAGTTCTTTCCACTACACCAAACCTCTCAGATTCCTCCATGAATATTTTAAGTGGGAGAATAATGACCTTCAGAATGTTTCCTTCCTGGTTTCATTGAGAGGAAGCTTCACTACTCTTGCTGTTTCATCAGGACACTGTGGAGGAGACAGCAAAGGTGACAGTTGAAGACAAAAACCATGACAAGCCTGTGTCTGGCAGGTGGCGTGAGGCTGGAGTGTTTTTTTTTTCTTTGCCTGGATTTTGACTCCCTGAGGTCATTTTCACTGCATGGGAAGTGAAGCTTCTGTCTGGCAGACTCCTTTACAGGCTGGAGTGTGTGGGGCAGCCCAGTCTTACCGAACATTTAGAACCCATTCTGTTGATCAACCTCAGCCAGAGATGCTGAAGGTTAAAAAGTAAGACACATAGCCTCTGGCTGAAAACCCATAAAGCCAACGGCTCCAACCTCAGGCTGTGCCCAGGAATTATTCTGCCCACTGCTCAATATACTTGCCTTGTGTCATTTTTTTAAAAAGGCGTCTATGACTAAGTAACACCGATATTCATTCACACACCAACACACCCAATCTCAGGAAGTTCAGGAAGGATGTAACATAATTAGGAAAGGTTTCCTCCAGAAGCTTTAGCTGGATATGGTCAATCCATTAGCCCCTGCTCTATTCAAGACTTAGCATGAGCTAACATCAATTAAAACATTTTATTATCATTGTGGATGAACCTCCTACTATCAAGGATCTCACCCTTTTAAAACTTCTCAGATATTCTACTCTCATTTTCTGCAGGGCTTTAACTCATGCTGAAAAAGAAAAGAAAACTCTGCTTTGCATCGAGAGAGACTATGAAACACCAGATAGTCGGTTTAAAAAAAAAAGGAAACCAAATATTTACCTATCAAGTTGACTAAGCTCTTTCTGACTTAACACTATGCATGTGAAAAGTGAATTATACTCGGAGATAAGTTAACCATTTATGTCCTAAAAAGAAAGGAAAATGTCAGTTACATGTAACATCTGACCCATCAATGACTCTCACTGGAATCAACTTAATATTTATAAAACACAGGAGACCAACCTTCTATTCCACAGGAAAAGGATTATTTTTATTAATTATTTTAAAACAACTACTTAACATTTACTCATAGATAAAAATATTTACAATTTTACACCTTCAAGGAGGTTCCAAAATATAAACACTGTACCTCTCTCTAGAGAAAATTATTCTCTCTGAAAACAGAAATACATTCATGTTTCTCACTTGTTTTGATCAAGTAATTATACAAATAAACATCTGAAACATTTTACTTTATAATATATTTATATATAATATATATTTATAACAGTTTTACAAATAAAGGCAATAACTTTATATCCCAAAAGAAGTTAAAACACAATCAGGCATAGTGCATTCAATAGCTGATGCGATTGTGGACAGACAATTCAGAAAACAATTACTCTGGACACAATTTTTCTGGAAAACTAAGGAATATGCTTTTTTGCAGTTAAGACAGTTGCTGTAAGCCATCAGACAGGGGCACTATCACTGCAGGAACGATCTGGTCTAGGGTAGTCAGGCAGTTGAGGGGCTAAGACTGATTAGCAGGAATTTCAACAAAAAAAATAAACTATGTTCAAATTTGCTCTTTTAAGGTAGCAAGTCATGCCCTGGCATGGTGGATGGTAATGTAACTTAAGCAGCCCTTTTAAATTGGGGCTCTCTGCTCTCCCGAACCTCGGACACCTGTGCAGCAGTTGCAATAGAGGATGAGAATCGGGTGCCAAAGACATCTCCTGGGATCCTCCTCACTGGATATTTGGCAGTTCAAGATGTCCAACTGGGCACATTTTAAGTTCCTTAATTAGATAATTACCATATAAAGCTTAAGCAACAACTACGCTCTCTGTACTCATTCAAGGCCAAGGTGTGGAGAGAAAGCTCTCTAAAGTGTCCCTGAAACACTCTGGGACATTGCCAGTGGGGGCTAGTTTACAGCTTTTGGATGGGGATGAACAAACACCAGTGCTCAGACTGACTGCCCTTTGTGAGTCACATGGAAAATACTGGGAGATGGGTGGGGTGGAATAAGTCCGTCTCAAGCTGTGGGCCTGGTGGGAGCTGTGCTTTGTCAAGTCCTCACATGAAAGTACCATATTCCAGTTCCCCAAAGAACAACACAAAGAGTCCTCCCCTACAGGCCTCTCCTCAAATTGAAATTCGGGTAACTGAGTAAGTACAAGTCACAGTTTGGAATAATTCAGTTGACTTTCTTTTCAATGACTATTTTTGGGGTGGGTAAAATCTGGGAGGCTTTATTCAAACAAAATGATGCCAAACAAACCAAACCCTACATATGTTAACCTGAGTCCATCCTTCATGTTTTCTCTAAGCTTTCCGACTGCTAGAGCCAAATGAGGCTTCTATGTCCTATACTTATGCACATTAACCCACTCCATACATACACACACACACACACACACACACAGATACACAAACACACACACACACCAAGCCTAATCTCCACACCTCCCTTTATCTGGATACACAAACTCAGTCTTGTTAGATATTTTTTTAAGGGACAAAATAAAAGAGGGCAAAGGGCACACTAGGTTTAGTCTTTGGTTTCCAAGTTTAAAGGAGGAATCTGCTTCAGAGCCTGGAGCAGAGCCGAAGAGTCGATGGAGGAATGGGATGGCAACGGAGAAGGGAGTCTTTGGGGCATCAGCAAAGGAGGAGGGATCTTCTCTGGGTTCATGAAGCCAGTGAGAGCTGTCGCTGAAGCAGGGAGCCCAGGATATAAGACTGGGACAGAGGTGGGATACCAGCACTTCTCCAACATGGGCAGATAGGCTGTTGCTGACGGTGGGATCAAATAAAAAGGCAGGCAGAAGGGAGGTTGGTGAGGGTGAGGGCCCAGAAAGGAAGATCCGATCAGATCGCTACTAAAATGGCTTTCCCTCTCAGACATATCTAGTCTGGTCTTTTTTGCAGGTGGGTCTTCAGATTCTTGCTTAATGGTGCTTACTCTTTCTCCCAGGGGATATTTACGTTCATTATCATTTTTAAAATACTGCTGGTCGGCTTTAGAGTCACTTTTCTCCAACTCCCCTCCATAGCCACTGTCAGTGTCCGTGTCACTTCCACTCTGCTCACCACTAGAATGGGCAAAAGTCCTTTGGATGACTGGGACACAGTTTTTCCCATGCCCTTCGGTGCCTTTGGTCAGGGAGCTGGGCTTCTCTTTGAAGTCCATCATTTTGGGAGTGGGATCACCAGGCTTGTGGACAGCTCCACCCTGAAGGACCTCAGAAACCATTCGGTGGAGGTGACTGACCAGTTGGGAAGATTTCACATCCCGACTACTTTCATGTTTTGCCAGGTACTGAAGCACCTCCCTGGCACACATTTGGAAACCAGAGCAGAACATCTCCTGGCCAGCATCAAGGTTTCTTGAGGATAGCTCACCTGGGAGAAACACAAAACGGAAGAAATTTTAGAAGGGTGCCTACCCTAAGTCCATCCACCAAAAAGAAAGCAACTCAACTAATTAATAGAAGGGAACTCCCTAATATAAGGGGATGGGTCATGTAGAACAGTGGAAAGAATGATGGGTCTCAAGCCAAAGTATCTCAGTTTGAGTCCTAGGTCTTCCCCTTATACCTTTGTGACCTTGGACAAGTCATCTCCCCACTCCTGCAAAGTTTCCTTATCTGTAAAATGTGGAGGTTGAATTAAATGACCTCCCAGGCTTCTCTAGTTCTAAATATAAGATCCAAAGAATATTGGTTTCCCTATGGACAGTGATTGTTCAGTTTTTCATGAAATAAGAGGTTGGATATATTAACCCCAAGAAAACTTATTTTCAATGGTTCATCTCTAGCAAACAAAAATGCCTCTCTTTATCTGCAAATGTTGCATCTTGGAGCAATTGTCACACTATTCACCCCATGCCCCTTCCCAGCAGATAATAAAATATTTGTATCTCTAATTCAAACATGAGAAAACTGAAGGCAATTTGTTGTGATCTGTTCCAAATCCCATGGCTGACACCTTAGGATCATCATTAGATGAGTTGTAAAACTGACGATGGGAGAATGAGGTCATAATAGAGGAAGGGGAAAGATGTAAAAAATTGGCTTATCAACCTAAATATTATTACTTGGAAGGTACAAGGCTGGAAGAGCCTTTCCAACTACTCTCTGGAAATCAATGAAAATGGCTGACTAAACTTGGGTGCTCTGATATATTTTCCAACTTCACCAATATGCCTAGCGGTTATTCAAGGAACAGCATGAACGAATAGAAAATTTTTCTTGTACCACTGCCAGGCACAGGCTAATGCCACACACAGTGATAAGAGAATGAATAAATCAAGAGTGAGTGTATGCTACTGGTCTTCTCTCAAGAGACAGAGGGAATTGGGACTTGAAATTCTGAAGACCCCCACCCCAAAGAGTGACTAAAGTATTTTCAGAATGATAGGGAGATGAAGCCAAGTAAGGGGGGAAAAGCCATAAATTCTAGTGTGTACTAGGTAGTACTTTAGTATAAAAAATTCCCAGAACCCTAAGATAATAAAGCAAAAATGGGCACATAAATATTTCCCCATTAATCTGTATTCATGTCAGGTGACCTAATAGATTCTTAGATGAAAACCTGTCCTTTTAGGAAAGATAAAATGGCAGGACCCACACCAATGTGTACAAGTAATTTGTCGCAGAGATGTTCTTACAACAGATGCTGAAACTAAATCTCTCCTTGTGCTAAAACTGTTGAGAGCCAAGCAGGCATGAGTCCTCACCGGCTTGTAAACCACTCTGAAGAGACATAATCTTCTGCTGCTGCTGTTCAATCAGGTTGGTGAGTGCTTTCACATGCTTCAAGGTAAGCTCAAGAACCACTGCCTTCTCCAAGTGCCCCAAGGTCTGGAAAAAAAAAAGGCAAATTGGGTGAGCTCACTACTGTGGAGCCACCTTAGCCATGAAAATGGGGAGGGGGGGAGTTAGCTGTTCTTTCCCCTCCCAAGTTACTTTTGGTCAGGTAGGCATTTCTGAATGTTTCTTCAGAAGTGTACAGCCATAACTAAAAGATAAAAAAGGAGGTGACAGCTATGCTTGGAGGTATTTTGGGAGCAGTGACATGCCTCAAGAGAAAGCATTTGACAGATATGTTTCTCCAGCCCCGGCTGGTACCCTGACCTTAACTCCGGGGAATCCAGAGATAACGTTTCTCTGCAGTGGTGTCAAACCAGAGAGGGAGTTCTAACAGAAGACAAGCCAAAACGGCTTTCCCCGGGAGATTTCCTTCCCTTTAAAAAACTTCCTGGTTTAAAACAAAACAAAACAAAACAAAAAACAACCCAAAACCCAATACTGGCTTCTTCCCTTCTCTCCTCTCCTCCTGCAATGCTGTAAACCGAGGAGTCTTATAGGCTTCAGTTCCAAACTGACAGAAGAATCTAAACAATGCGAAATTCACTGAAAATACTGAAGAAGGCATCTTTACCACTCTGTGGGTTCCTTAGAGTAAATTGGGGAGCCATGGGCCGGCAAATAAAGTCAGTGAACTCTGGCAAACACCAAATTTCTAATGCTCCAGGAGGAAAAAAAAAGCCTAAATCTGCTGTAAAAAAGCTTTCACAGAACCCAGGGTGGAGTGTCCTTCACTTCCACCCTTTCGGAAGCGCTCTTTCCCCATCCCTCTGCTCTGGTGGAAGGGGCCGCTTCCATACCAGGTAGGATGCGGACGGAGGGGACCAGAGCCGCCAACCTGCTCCAGGGGGCGGCTTCGGAGCTGCAGTACCGAGCGGTACCTGAAGACGGCGGGGAAAACTACGCACCAGCCTCCCGCTCGCCCGCCTCCCTCCCCGGCGAGCAGAGTTTGGAGAGAGTCCAGGTTTTCACTTACAGTAAGTTTGAGATGTTCGGGTAAGAGGTCTTTCAGCTGGGCGATGCACTCGTTAATCCGATCACGTCTTTTCTTCTCGATCAGTCGGTGCGGCAATTTATAGGTCTCCTGAAAGGCAAAGGAGCCGGTGGCTGACCTGGGCAATGGGACAGTCAGGGGGTCTCCGAGAACGCAGTCTTGCTCTAAGGGCACTCGGGAGCAGGCGGGGAGACCCAGTAGAACCCCGGAAATACGGTCCCGGCCTGATCCGGTCCTCAGTCCTCTGGCTATCTACTCCTCTCTTCCTCCTACCGGAGCCGGGACAATACTTTTCATTGAAACTCTAACGGTGGGCTCGGGGGAAGATTCTGAGAGGGGCGCTTGGGGGAAAGGGGAGATGGTGGCGGCAGAAGGAATGTTCTTACCTTGTTATCCTCGCTCCTCTTTAATCCCCTTCTCGGTTTGTATACTTGGTACATGTGGGCAAAATCCATCCTGGAGAGAAAGCAAACAGGATGCAGAATGAACGAAGGAAAGAGGGGGAGACCCGGGCACCGTCCTTTCTCTTGGGCAACAGCTCAGGATGCGCCGGAGCTGAGCCAGAATTGAGGGGACGGAGGAGGTCAAGTCTGGGGCGAGCCGGGAGAAGATGAACAGACTTAAGGGGCAGCTGGGGAAGAGGCTGTCTGGGGACTCCGGCATCCCCGGGCCATCCCGTCTGGCCCGCACTCCCCGGGGGAGCGCGGCTGGCAGCGGGGCGCCGTGGCTCCCAACTTCCTTACCCTGCCATCTCGCTGGGTTCCAGCCCCGGCACTTTGCCCAGGCAGTCGGGGGGCGGCTGGGCGCTGGTGATCCTTTCCATGGCAAGGCGATGGCACGAAAAACTTAATGCCCTGCTTGTCTGGAACTCGCAGATCTGGCAGCCGTGGGATCTGCCCCACTGCCTGAGTCGCAGAATCCCCAAGAAGTCTCTTTATTTCTTTCCCCTGGCTGCACTTAACCCGCTGAAGCCCGGGACGGGAGGATGCGCCGGGTTGCGGCTGGAGGTGCGAAGGAAGGGATGCTGGCGACTCAGCCTCAGCTCGCGGCGCGCAGGAGTCCCCTCCTCGCCTCTGCCTCTCGGGTCTGTCTACCCGCACAGACTGTCTTTCTGTTCTCCCTGCGACGTCTGGACCGTGCAAGCCAAGTGAATGAGCTGGTGGGGAGGGAGGGAGGGACAGGGGGAGGGAAAGAGAAGTGGGGGGGAGGGGAAGAGAGGGGAGGGGAGGGGGAACTGAGCCGAGGAGTAATTGGGAGGCTGCAGGCTGGGTTCAATGTGAGCGAGTGGGTGGATTGGAGCTACGTGTTCCACCCTGTGACTCCAGGCACGTCTGGTGGCTGCCGGGGAGGGAAGGAGCGACCTGCCCCCGCCCCCCTCCCCCTGCACCTCCCTCCCCGCCACCTTCCCCTCCTCTCCATCACATGAGGCTCACGTGTTGGACAACGCTTGGGCTGCTGAAAGGGAGCCCTCCCCCGACACACACATCCTCCTTTCCTCGCCCCCAGGCTGATGGCGCCCCCCCACCTCTCTCCTCCCCCCTTGCGCCCAGAGTCTGCGGTGGCTGCTTTCCCCGAATGGAGGGGGACGTCCTGGTCCCAGTCCACCCCCGTGGGGGGGCGGGGGGGTCCTAGCAGGCTGGCGGGGCGAGGGGGTTGGTCTGGCTTTGGCCGTGTGGGCGAACCTGCCCTAGGGAAATGAAGTAAGTTCCAGTCTCCGGGGAGGGATAGGGGGGTGGGGCGGGGATGGCCAGATCCGCCTGCCTGTGTCTGACTCAAGCTGGGAGAGGAATATCCCCTTTCTCCCAGCCAGCCTGCTTCCTCCCCCGCCCCCCGCTCTCTCACCCCCAGCCCCCCTCCTAGAGGAACCGGGCCGGGAGAGAGAGAGAGGGAGGGCGATGGGGGGTGCGCCCCCTCCCTCCCTGCCCCAGGGGCTTCGGTTTCTTTCCGTCCCGTCTGCCCCCACCCCGAGTCCAGGAATTGCCCGGCGTGGGGAGGGGCCGAGGGGAGGGGCGGATGTCACCCCACTGGAACAGCTCAGCCGGGACTCGCATCACGGAACGGGCAGCGCTCCAGCCTCCAGGGCAGCCGAGGCCGCCGCTGCTGAGCACGCCGGCTGCACCTGATGGCATAGTGCGTCCCTCTCCGCCCCTGCGCCCTGAGCCCTGGGGGCGCGCCCCCAGTCGCATCCCCTCTCGTCCTACGATCCGATTCCCGGCTGCCCGCGCTAGGCTCTGGGAGGACTGGGGAAGGAGGGGGACCCGCTAGCCCGCCCGCCTGCCAGCCTGCCTCCCCCCACTCCCGTGCAGCCGACGTTACACAACCGGGACTGCTCCCAGCGGGAGCGCGGGGCGTGAAGCTTCACGTGGCCGGCTGGGAAAGCCAGCTAGCCTCCCCGGACAGGAGCCTCTCCGCAGCTTCCTGGTGGCCGGTCCTGGGCTCTGGGCCGAGTCCCAGGCAGATCCCTTTGGTGACTTGGCAGGGGCACTCTGTTCCTGCCAAGTTCCCTTGGGCTGCCATGCACCGCGGCCGGCCCTCACTTGGCATAGGGCCCTCCCGGTGCCAGGACACCGGAGCCAGGAGAGAAAAGGCAAAGGTGGATAGCTAGGGTCCCCAGATCCCAGCCCGGTGTCTGTCAGCCCATGAGAATGGGGAGGGCGGTCCCCCACCTGACCTCCTACCTATAGCGAACCCTTCAGGGCTGTCCTAGCTGACTGCCCAAAGGGCAAGAGGCAGGGAAGCTGCACTGGGTTAGTCTAATTCTAAAAGGGAGACAAGAGCCAAGTGGGCTCCGACGTGTAGTTTGGAGGGGGATTCTGGGGCTTTGGCTTTGGAGGGGCTTAGCCCTTTTTTTCTAAGTCGCCCTTCCCCTATCCTGGGGCAGACAAAGTCTTCCTTTAATGTCCTCATCCCAACCTCCAAGGATTTAGTTTGTGGAAAAGTCCAAAATTTCCGTACCTTTTTTATGAAAGGAAATCTAAATCAGGCAAGTTTATCCTTCTTAACAGCTCTGATTTTTTATAAGTGTGATATGAGGGAAGATGGAGACTAATGAAGAAACTGAATTTGGGGGATTTCAAGGACCTGTGATCCGACTGGATAGGTGGTTGAGAGATGACTGTACATTCCCTTAACGATCCTTACGTCAAACCCATGGCTGCAGGGTACCCAGATTTAGGAGAGAGTGACCTGACTGCGGGTGATCTTAGGTGTCCCTTAGGTCCCTTCCAGCTCTAAATCTTATAATCCTATAAAAAGCTTGGAAGGCAAGGAAAATGAGGTCAGTGCTTGTGATACATAGACCTTCTCCACTTGAGTTCAGTCCTAAGGCTATCCCTAGTTCTATAGGTATCAAAGAAGTGTGGAGGACAGGCTTGGCCTCTCACTCTCTGTGACCTTACTTGGGCAAGTCTCTTAACCCTTCCAGCCTCAGATGGGGAAGATCAGCTGGCATAGTAATTAGATGGCTGGACCTAGAGTCAGGGAAAACCAGGGTTCAGATCCTGCCCCTTGTAATTTAGTGATGGAACTATGGTTTCCTTATCTGTCAAATGGGGATAATCCCCTTAGCACCTGCTGCAAGGGATTGTTCTCAAAGCTCAAATGAGATAATGTATGTCAAGGGCTTTGCAAACTTCAAAATGCCACTGTTGTTTTATATAATTATTACTGTCTCTAAGGTTTCCCCCAGTTATGGCTGTGGTTCCTGGGCATTGCCCTGATAGCCCGAGGATTGGAATGCACACATTGACGACATAAGAGGGAATAGATTTCCTTCACTTTGCTTAGGAGAACTCCAACTTCCTGTTTATGTTTCACAAGTGTCAGATTCTTTAGCAAGTGTGAGAAATGCCTGGTTTTTTAAAAAAAAAAAAGTTTGTTCGCTGGTTTTTTTTGGCCTCAGTTTGGGAAGGAAAGTTATTCTTTGTGGAATTAGGTAGCCTCCTTCATGACTCAGTTGCTTTTTCAAGTGAATTATGCTAGAGCTTCCTTCCTGAAGAAAGAAACCTACTTCCCTGATTGTGTTCACCCTGTTGAGTATGCTTAGTTCCCTTGGAAGAGTTCATTAAGAAATAGAAGCATTGTTATTTTGTCACACTTCTGGGGTTCATCTAGCCCAAAAATTATTTTGTCTTCAAGAGACAGGTGTTTGGGGGGTGAGATGTAGGGGGAAAAGGGGTTAGAGTGTAGGATTATCTTCCTTTACATCAATCGTGTAGTAAAAATCAACAAGAATATCTTTTTTTAATTTTCAAAATATTTTTATTGTTGTCAGTACTCACAGTAGCATGAGTACAACTGTACTCATGGGGTGGAGAACCTGTGACCTCGAGGCTATATGAATCCTTGACTATTACTAAGAATTAAAGGACCCTAACTTATTGTTGCTGGTCTAAAGTCCTAAGCCTAATAGCTTAATTTTAGACTTAACCTTGGTTGTTCCCCTACCAACAATCTATAATTTAATAGATTTAGCATTAAAGCTTACAAACCTTTTGACTACAGGAAATTGCTACTAAGAGTAGGGACATTGCAGGGAAACAGTATCTCTCCAACTTCATGTCAATTCCAGGCAGGAGTAGATTGTCAGCTTGCATTTAATCAGGCTTAAAGTCTGCCAGGTGTCGGAGTGAGAAAATTGAGTCAGGAGAATCCTATCTCAGCCCAGGCCTGAACAGCTGGTCTCCCACCCTTCCCATGAGAATCACCTTTTTCATTTCATACCAGCATGTCACAGACTTACTGGCATCATGGATTGGAGGCTCAGACCTCCTTTGTTGCTATCCATTCCTGGAGTTAGTCTCAGAAGAGCAGTCAGTTAATAGTTCCAAAGCATCTTAATATAGCAAGTTCCAATAACCAGGTTTCAGATATGACTATAATTTCACATTGGCTAAGGAACATCTTTTGAGGCAAGTCTTGAGTGGCTTACATGCCTTTCTATAGCTGTTCTAGTTCCTGCATAAATAAAAATCATAAAATCAAATTTACCATTAAAACCTTAACTTTTCCATCAATGCCAAATTTTACCTGAAGTTACCTGCCTCTAGGAAATTTAGACTAAAATTCTTTTCCCCAAACTAAAGATGTCTCTGATTTAGTCTCAATAATTAATTCAATAATTAATAATAATTAATAAATAATTAAGTTGTTTTACTACTAATTGCTTTTACATCAGTTTGTAATGTCCAATTTTTCTCCCCATCTCTCCCCTTCCCCCACCCCCTAATACCTTGCATTCCTTCCTTCAATGTACCCTCCCTTCTATTATACCCCTCCCTTCCCTTATCCCCATCTTCTCTTTTCTTGTAGGGCAAGATAAATTTCTATACCCCATTACCTGTGTTTCTTATTTCCTGGTTGTATGCAATAATAATTTTCAACATTCGTTTTCTAATACTTTGAATTCCAACCTCTCTCCCTCCCTCCCTCCCTCCCTACCCATCCCCACTGAGAAGGCAGGCAATTCAATACAGACTAAATATGTGTTGCTTTGCAAAAGACTTCCATAATAATCATGTTGTATAATACTAACTATATTACCCTCTACCTTACTCTATCCCCCCTTATTTTTATTCCCTCATTTGACCTTGTCCCCTTCCCAAAAGGGTTTATTTCTAGTTACTCCCTTCTCCCATTTGCCCTCCCTTCTATCATTCCCCTCACCCCACTTGTCACCTACTCCCCTAGTTTCCTGTATTGTAAGATAGATTTTCATACAAAATTTAGTGAGCATGTTATTCCCACCTTAAGCCATATGTGGAGAGAGTAGCTTCACTTTTCCCCTTTCCTCTTCTCCCTTTCTCCTCCATTTGAACAAGATTTTTCTTATCTCTTTTATGTTATAGCCTGCCCCATTCCATTTCTCCCTTTCTCTTCCTAGTATTTTCCTCCCTCTCCCCTTAATTTTTTATTTTATTTTATTTTTTTGTGGATATCATCTCCTCTGATTCAAACACAGCCTGTACTTTCTGTCTATATGTGTGTGTGGGGGGGGGGGGAGGGTACAAGCCCTCCACCCACCCAAATACTGAGAAAAGTCTCAAGAGTTATAAATATTTTCTTTTTATGTAGGAATATAAACAGTTCAGCTTTAGAAAGTCTTTTATGATTTCTCTTTCCTGTTTACCTTTTCATGCTTCTCTTGATTCTTATGTTTGAAAAGTCAAATTTTCTCTTCAGTTCTGGTCTTTTCATCATGAATACTTGAAAGTCCTCTATATCATTGAATGACCATTTATTCCCTTGAAGTATTATACTCAGTTTTACTGGGTAGATGATTCTTATTTTTAATCCCAGTTCCTTTGACTTCTGGAATATCCTATTCCAAGCCCTTCAGTCCCTTAATGTTGAAGCTGCTGGATCCTGTGTTATCCTGATTGTATTTTCACAAAGAAATTTCCATTTCTTTCTAGCTACTTGCAGTATCTTCTCTTTGACCTGGGAACTCTGGCCACAATATTCCTAGGAGTTTCTCTCTTTGGGTCTCTTTCAGGAGGTGATTGGTGGATTCTTTGAATATTTATTTTGCCCTGTTGGTTCTGGAATATCAGGACAGTTTTCCTTGATAATTACATAGAAGATAATGTCTAGGCTTTTTTTTTTTTCATCATGGCTTTCAGGTAGTCCCATAATTTTTAAATTATCTCTCCTGGATCCTATTTTCCAGGTCAGTTGTTTTTCCAGTAAGATGTTTCACATTATCTTCTATCTTTTTAAAGATATTATTTTCCTCAGCATTTTTTTGGTTCTCCTTTAGCAAGCTGCTAACTCTCTTTTCAGGCTCTTCCATGGCCTGAGCCCAATTTAACTTCCCTTTGGAGGCCCTAGAGGCAAGGACCTTGACTTCCTGTGACAGTATTTCTTGTTCTTCCTCATCTGAAAAGATGGGAGGAGACACCTGTTCACCAAGAAAGTAACCTTCTGTGGTCTTATTTTTTTCCCCCTTTTTTTGCATTTTCCCAGCCAGTTACTTGAATTCTGAATCCTTTGTCAAGAGGATGGTTCAGTTGTCCCTCCTTTCCCCAGTGCCATGTTCAAGGCTGAGAGTCAGCTCAGCTGCTTAATTTCCCTGGGGCCTTGGGTGGGGGCAGGGCCATCACTTAGGGCTGAGGTTTAGATCAGCTGCTCTCTACCACCAGAGGTTTTAAGCTGAGCTGCTTGGACAGTGGACCCAGGTTGCTTCCCGGCCACTGTAGCTGCCTACGGTCTGCTGCTGCAGCCTCTGCTGTGGCTTGGGGACTACTGCTGGAGGAACCTGTTCCCTCTTGCCCAGCTGGAAAAGCCCTCCCACACTGACCTTTGAAGCTTTCTTTGTTGTTTGTGGGTTGAGGGAATCCTGCCCTGGAGGTCTGTTCAGGTTCCTGTTCCTCCCAGTGCCACGCAGCCAGGGCTGGGCTCCACTCTGCTCAGCATCCCACATGATAGACCTTTCCTGTCGGCCTTTCAGGTTACCTTTAGCCGGAAACCTCATTTACTCTGTTGTTCTGTGGCTTCTGCTGCTCTAGAATTTGTTGAGAGTCATTTTTTTACAGGTATTTTGTGGGCTGTGGGGGAAACACTAGAGTATATGCATCTTCCTACTCCACCATCTTGGTTCTGTCCCCAAGAATTTCTTAAAAGACCACCATATGCCAGACACTGTGCTAAATTCTGGGCAGATGAGACAGAAAGGATCCTGTGCCCTTAGAGAACTTAGATTCTATTGATATGAGGCATATTTAATAAGTAAATAGGTAGTGACTTAGACCATCTATTGCCTCTGACATTGCAGAGATAAAGCTAGATTTTCACTTTCCCTCAGTAGTATCTTCTGCTGGCTCTATCATGCCTGTTGAAACTGCATGGTGCCACATGATGGAAGGTCATATGGATCCCAATTTCTAACACTCTGAGTGACCATGAGCAATTGAGACTCAGTTTCTTCATTAGTAAAATGAGAATAATACACTCATTGTATTGTGAAGCTTAAAAAAGTCACATGTACAAAATACTGCAAACTTTCCAGCATTATACAAATGTCAGTTATTATTTTTCATATTTTCAGCCTTAACACCTTTGGGGTCAATGAGTTCCATACATTTACTACCTCATATACACAATGCTGCTTCTTTTTATTTGTTACAACCTTTAAGGATTGTCCTCTAGTTCCACTCAGGATTTGATTAAAAAAAAGAAGTCCATGCTAACCTTGTCTATATCCTGGTATGATTTTATCCATTTTAATCAGAGCCATAACTAATAATTCTGACACCAAGGGCAAATATAGTGAAATGTGCCCAGTCTCAGCGGTAGAGGTGGGGGAGGGAAGGAATTGAGGCAAAGCAACAATTCCTATGGAAAAACCTTAGTCTCTCGGATACTATCCGATTCAGGAGAAATAGAGACCATAGGACATGCAGAAATGATCCTTGCTAGGTGCTAAGTTCAAATGTTTCTCCAATGCAGTAAAATCTAGTTCTTTTTAGGGCAGAGGGGAGAAAGTCCAGAAAAACTACTACAATAAAGTGAGTATGCTGGATGCAGAAAATCTTATATAGCTTTAAAGAGAGGTAACTTAGTGAGGACCATCTCCAAATTTATCAGATATTTTATGCTTGTCTTTGTCAGTGGTTTAAATTTTTCTTGAAGAGGGTAAATTGCTTGTCTGTGATAGGAGAGTTAGGGGGTTCTTTGGCTTGATCATACCCCATCTAGAAAACTATGCTCAGTTCTGGGTAATACATCCTAGGAAAAATGTGGATATCATAAAAAATGTCCAGAGGAAAACAATGTGGATAATGAAGGGTTTCAAGTCCATGTATATGAGGCTTGCTTGAAAGAACTAGGAATGTTGAATCTGGAGAAAAGTTACCCATTTCAGCTCAAGGCCTATGATGAGGTGCAGAGGGGGTCATGAAAGCTATCTTCATATATTTGAAGGGCCATCCTATAGAAGAGGGATAAATTTTTTCTAAAGGTAATCTAGGGTTGGAGTTTGTGAGTCTCCACGGGAGAAGGGGCAAAGAATTTTCCCAAGGTGGTGATGTATTTCTCTGGAAAATGGTTTGAGTTAACTAAGTCTGGATTCATTTTTGCTGTGTTTGTCCTTCATCCTCGAGGAAGACCATGACATCAAGATGATGGCATGACTTGCAGTTGACTTTGATTTGAGTGAGGGGATTCATTTTTACTTCTGGAATGGAAGCCTCCCACATTTTTACATACTGAAATTCATCCCTTCCTTTGAGGCTCACCCTACTCCTTCCCTCTTCTATGTGAATCCTTCCTTGTACCACAAAGTGCTTAATTAATATTTGTTTTCCTCAGTCCTTCCTCCCTGATTTCTCATTTTTTCAGTAACTAGAATTAGGCTAGCAAAATGATTGGTTGGTCATATGGAAGATAAGAAATTAAATATACTTTGCTTAGCTCCAAAAGGCAGAACTTGGAGCTGTGGGTGGAAGTTAATGGTCCACAGGTTCCACCTCAACAGAGGTGAAAATTTAGTAACAATCACTTCTTCCCCAAATGGAATAGTCAAGGAGAATAAGGATAAAGTGGGAATCTGAGAATGCCCTACCAATGGAGAACTGAAGCATCTGGCAAAGTAGATGGAAGAATGAACTGGCACTCAAGAAGACGTGAGTTCACCTCTTGCTTTGGTCATATAGTAGCTTTATGATGCTATCCAAGTCACTTAAGCTTAAACCTTAGTTTTCTCATTTATAAAATGGACATGATAATGGCACTACTTCACAGGCTTGTGAGAATCAAATAAGGCATAGGTTTAAAGTGCTTTGATAATCATAAAGTGCTATGTAAAATGCTACATAAATGTTAACAATTACTATTGTTAACTTCTTCAAGCAGATGACTAGTTGTTAGGGATGTTGGAGTCATGGTCTGTGATCTAGATAGAGGGGGGAATTTGAGCTGTAGAAAAAACACAACAGACTTTGATTCAGCCGACAGTGTGGTTCAAATTCCACCATAGCCATTTTGTAACTGTGCAGTCTTGGGCAAGTCACTAAGGAGTTTTAATTTCCTTATCTTGTAAATGAGAATAATATTACCTAGGGGGATTTTGAGGGTAAAAGAAAGAAATCTATGTAAGGACTTTTCAAAAGTTCTATAGTACAGAAGGTATTTTCTTGCTTGATCTCTGAGCTCCCTTTCAGGATAAAATTGCAATGAATAACTAAGAATAATTTGTTACCAGTGTATCATTTATATGCAAAGAAAATTTCTAAGCTTCTAAACTCTTTCCCTTCTTGCTCACTTACATTATTAATTGATGAAACAAACCTTCCCCCCACAACTTAACCATAGGCTTTAGATAATTAGTCAATAAACATTTGAGGCAGCTAACTGGCGCAGTGGCTAGAGCACCAGTGCAGGAGTCAGGAGGACCTGAGTTCAAATCTCACCTCAGACACTTGACACTCACTAGCTATGTGACCTTGGGCAAGTCACTTAACTCCAATTGCCTCATCCTGGGTCATTTCCAATCATCCTGATGAGTATCTGGTCACTGGATTCAGATGGCTCTGGAGGAGACCATGCACAGCCCTCCCTCATTCAAAACAAATTCAAGTGCAAGTCATGTCATTATTTCTCTGATGGCATGCCAAAGGACGAACACACAATAAACATTTATTAAGCAATTATTCTATACTAGGCACTGTTGTGAAGCACTGATTGAATGAGTAGGACCCATGTTAACAGGACATTGGCAAAGATGACTATAGAAGATGTTGGAGAAGAGGCAATAGGTTGAGAACCAGTATTTCCACAGCAGACAATCTGAGTGTTGCAAGAAAAATTGTATCACTCAGATATGGGAATGGGTGGCAGAGCCCAATTTTTTCCTGCAACCTTTTACTGAAAAGGGAACCTAGAACTGAAGCCTAACTTGTTTTGTATGCAAATAGGTGATTGCATTTTAGGGGAACCAGATGTAATTTCTTAATAAGGAAACTGTTTCAGGTGAACTTTTACGTGAACATTTTTGATCTATTCTCAAATGAGTAGAAGCAAGGTATGAAATGAGCATTGTCCAGAACTTCCCCTAAAATAGTAGAGGTAGTGTGGTATAGTGTGGTCTTTGGGGTGTATGGTGTGTTCTGGGAAAACTAATACCTCTGGTGTGAGGCCTGCTTTCCACCTTTGGGGTCCACCTGATTGACCTAACTCTCACCTGTAACTCCAAGAAGCTGTGGTATGCACAGCAATCACATTCTGTTAAACTCTTTTGGTAGGTGGGCTAAACCAGGTTAAGGGTTACTGAGGGATCTCAAACTCGTTGGTGAATTGATATCTCCCCCAAAACATGTAAAAACTTCCCCTGGTGGAATCGGTAGATGAGAACAGTTTGCTCCAGTGTACATGAAGGCAGCTGAAGTAGGTGCTATGGAAGACTTAGAGCTTGGTTAGACATCAAACACACCAGGATCATCCAGTGCATCTTAAACCATCACCAGTCATTTTGACTCTGTCCTGATACTGGACTGTGAAGACTGGAAGTGTCTGATGACTTCTTGTAACTCTGCCTCACTTAAATACAGTTTGCACACAAATCAAGAGTCATCACCTATACCATTTAATCATTTTCCAAAATTTGATTGCCTAGAGAAGTTCATCAGTATTGTACGTCAATTTCATGATGGCCTGCTTGCTTGAGTTCTGGATAATGGATGATGTTCCCGTTCTTTCCCAGTCACCAGCACAAGGCTATGTGCTTGCTACCATGCTTTTTAGCATGATATTTTTCAGCTGTTATCAACGCCTTTAATGAAGATGAACATGGCACTCAAGGTCAGCCACCTCACTGATGGCAAATTCTTCAGTTTGAAAAGGCTACAAGCCAAGATTAAAAAGGAAAAAGTGTTAGTGCATGATTTTCTATTTGCCAGAGGGATTGTGCACTCAATGCAGCCTCTG
Source organism: Bettongia penicillata ogilbyi (assembly GCA_023548195.1). Taxonomy (NCBI): domain Eukaryota; kingdom Metazoa; phylum Chordata; class Mammalia; order Diprotodontia; family Potoroidae; genus Bettongia; species Bettongia penicillata. Next base: position 1,963,512 of record JAJHZJ010000250.1, read on the forward strand.
AAGCTGAGATGCCACAAAGTATAGATCAATTCTCCACCGCTTGTGCTAATTTTGACTTACCAATTAACACCAAGGAAACAGAGGTGCTCCATCAGTCACCATCACACCATCCATATGTGGAACCATTGGTTATAGCAAATGAAGAAGTTTTGAATATTTGTGGATGAGTTCACTTACCTTGGAGTATGCTTTCCCAGGATGTACACATTGATAATGAGGTTGACATGAATTGCCAGAGCTAGCTCAGTGTTTGGGGAGGCTCTGAAGGATGGAAGAGATATTAGACTGACTACCAAATTGAAGTTTACTGTTCTGACCTCGTTTGTCTGTAAAACCTGAACAGTCTACCAGCTCCATGCCAGAAAACTGAATCATGTCCATTTGAGTTGTCTTAGGAAGATTCTGAAGATCACGTGGCAGGATAAGATACCAGACACTGAGATCCTTTCTTGAACTAAGCTTCAAAGCATCCAGACTGCACTGCGGAGAGCCTAACTCTGAAGGTCTGGCCATGCTGTTCAAATGCCAAATGTATTCTTGCTAAGAAGACTGTTTTATGGAAACTCACACACGGCAAGCATTCACATGGTGGTCAGAAAAAGCTATACAAGGACACTCTCAAAGGCTCTCTTAAGAACTTTGGAACTGATTGTGTGACTTGGGAGACATTGGCACAGGACTTCACATCAAGGTGTGCCCACATCAGAGAAGATACTGCACTTTATGAGCAAAGCAGAATTGAAGTAGCTCAAAAGAAATTTGAGGATCACAAATTTAGAGAATCCACCTCAAGTGTTCACATTTATGTCCAATCTATGGTAGAACATTCCAAGGTCATAGTGGTCTGATCAGCTACAGTCAGACACACTGTAACTTGACTCTCATATAGTTGATGTCATTTTAATTTGGTCCTCTTCAGGAATGAAGGACAACAGACTTGGAATCAAGAGCAGGGTTCCTTCCTTCCTTCCTTCCTTCCTTCTTTCCTTCCTTCCTTCCTTCCTTCCTTCCTTCCTTCCTTCCTTCCTTCCTTCCTTTCAGCATAATTAATGAGGATATTAGTTTTGCCTATCTATACATATTTGTAATAAGTATCATTTTTCTTGCCTTCTCAATGGAGAGAGGAATGAATTTGGAACTAAAAATAAAATAAAAATTATTTATTCGTTCTTTTAAAGGAAGAAGGTCTAGGTCAGGGATGGGGAACCTGAAGCCTCGAGGCCTATCCAAACTTTACAGAACAACTCACCTTAATAAAAGAATTTGTTCTGTAAAACATGGACTCAGTCAAAAGACCACACCTAAGGACCTAGAAGACCACATGTGTCCTTGAGGTCAAAGGTTCCTCACCCTTGGTCTAGGTTCAACTCCACCTTCTAAAGAATATTAGCTATGTGACCTTAGGCAGTCCACAACCTTTCTAGGCCTCAAATAACTCATCCAGAATAACTATAGTATATAAATATAAATAACTAATATATAGATAATCACATATAGCTACAATAAAAATAACAAATGCCTATAAAGGAGGTAGCTGGTGGTGCTGTGATTCTTCCCTTTCTCCTGTTCCTCTAAGACTTCAACTAAGTTACAGATAGATTGCTTGGGAGGGGAGAGAAGTTTCTACAGCTAAGAAATCTTAGCTCCTTGGCTTAGTGACCCACTGTGCCCCGCCCCCCCCCATCCCCGATAAATGTCGAAGAGAGATGTGAGGAATTTTTTGTAGATTCACACACTTAAAGGCCTGTGAAGTCCTCATGAGGAAATACAAAATACATACAGAATACAGGCAAGTGAATTGAGGGAGAGGCGTTATCAGTTGTGGAGTTTCAGGAAAGTTCTCATAGAGGAAAGGCTCCTGAGCAGCTACTTGGAAGTTCAAGATTCCAAGAGACAAAAGGAAAGGAAGAGAGCAAACTAGGTATGAGGACCAGTTTATGCAAAGATATGACAATGAGAGATGAAATGCAGTATGTGAGAAACAGCCAGTGGGTCATTTTGGCTGGGTCATACATAGCGTGAGTGTGTGTGTGTGTGTGTGTGGTGTTGGGGCTGTGTGTGAATCTCATTCCCCCCCAATCAAAAAAAAATTCATATTTTTATTTAACTCCATCAACAAGCATTTATTAAGCACCTATATTAAGCCCACATTATTAAGCACTCGTTAAGCACAGTGTCAGGCACCGTGCTGCCTGCCAATATCCACAGACAACTGAAACAGTCCCTGACATCAGGGAGCTTCCACAGTACAACTTCCATTTCTTCTCTGGAGTGTAAGACCTTTGAGGGCAAGGTGCCTTTCTTCTCCTTTATACTTTGGAAATGCTTGTTAACTGTTCAGTTAATTACACAATACCAACACATCTGTGCAGGATGCGGAAATTTGGGATATTCACCCCAAATATTCATATGAACTATCTGTGCCCAACCTGGGGTGGAGCGTTTCAAGCTCGCATTGGTCTGATCGGTCACAGTCGGACACACTGAAGTTTCACTTTACAAAGGTGATGTCATTTCGAAGACAAAGGACAACAACCACCAACCAACACATCTGATCAACTAAAGTCAATTGCTTAAAAAAATATATTAGTTTGTTCATTTAAAAAAATCAGAACAGTTTGACACACAACTCCGTGAGGAGGTCTAACTGGTAAGAACTGTGTATGTGTAAGTTAAGTCCGTCAGACCAAAAGTGTCCCTTAAAAAAAACAAACAAAAACATCTGTCAAGAGTAGGGAAGCAAGATTAAGTGAACTAATGTAACAAGGCTCCCTAAGATGATGTTCACACTTAAGAAAATAATCTGTCCTTCTCAATAATAAGCAACTGACAATTCCTGATTTTCAGGCAGTTGATTATCTTCTATCTTGCTTTCAGTTTTATGAATAGTTTGGTGGCTTTGTGAGTACCTAGGTCCTCCTGGCCTATGGTCTTCCATATTGAAATATACTATGCCTTGGTTGACATCTTAGATCTTGATGCTCAGAGATAAGAATAATCTCATTCATGAAGAGAATTGTAGAATGAGGAAAACTCCCTCTACCAAAGATACTTGGTACCTTCTCTGTTCTGAGAGGCTGAAGAATTTGCTCGGTCATCTAGCACTAGTATGTGTCACAGACAAGATTTGAACTCTGGTCTTCATCAATTCCTAGCAGTGGATTACCAGCATGGAATGAGTCAAACGGTCAGAGTGAGGAAAGGAGAAAGTTATTCTTAGTCTGATCTCCATAGTCTGGTTTCAGTGAACGCCAGGAATATGAACTTGCTGCTCTGTGACCATCTTTATGCCACACCTTCTCACCTGTGACCTAGCTCTCCTGCTAGGCCTCACTCTAGGCACTGAGTTAGCCTCATCACCCTACCTGCTGCTCTTGTTGGATGTATTTTTATAATGACATCTATAAAATGACATCTGTAGACAAAAATAAGCCCATCTCATAAAATCATGTGTACATTTAGTATCATAGATTTTGAGCGAGAAGGGATATCAGAGGCAACATAGTCCAACCTCCTCCTTGTGTGGTTGAGAAAATTGAGATCCAGAAAGGTGACTTTCTTAAGTTTAGATGGATAGTTAAATGACAGAGACAGGATGTGAACCCACTTTCTGCGATTCCAAAGCCAGTATTTATGTTCTCTCCCCTCCAACCAGTACAATGATTTCTATGAGGGCAGGGACTACAATCTCTAGCATGGTATGTTGCACAAAGTAGGCACTTAATGTCTTTGTCTCCCTAGCACATCTTGTTATTATGGCTGGCACATAGTAGGGGCTTAATAAATGTCAGTTGATTGATTAATACACATTTGTTGAATTGAATTGAACCACCTTAGATTGTCAGATTTCATCAGAGCACAAGGGGTCATTGTGCTGCTCATGGCCATTAACCTGACATCATCCTTGAGAGAGAAAAAAGTGATTTTCCTTCAAGTTTTTGCTAATGTCCTCAGCGCTATCAAGCACTTAAGAACAGGATACTGGCCCTGTGGCTCCCAGCCAGCTGCTCTAGGTCCTGTACTCTACTCCAGTCAAAAGTAGGGAAATGACCACTAGAAGTGTGTCAGTACAAAATGTACAAGGACACCGAAAATCCACAGCTTTTTGACAGCCAGGGAGTGTTGGAACTTGGTGTGAGGTTGGAGAGTGAGTGAGGCTCAGTGGCCTTTCCAGCAGTGGTCCTTGGCCTGTCTCCTGATCCCTTTCAGACCTCTGAACTATGGGTAATATTCAATAGCTCACTGGATATTAAGCATTATTGGAAAAGTTTAGTCACCAAGGTGAAAATGTGTTCTGTTGTTTAAGTGGAGATGACTTGGCCAAATGCAAAGGAGTGAATGAAAACGAATATTTGAAAGTTTATGAGCAGTGAGATGTGAGGGAATATTTTCTTCTGGAGATCCAAGTGTCAGTTTTGTTCACAGTAAGGAGGTGAATGAGATAGACCTTGGGAAATTCTGGAAGCTTCCTTCAAATCTCTAGACCAGGAGTTAGAACAGTATGAAGAAAGCTTCCTTAAAGGAAGGGAGGCCTGAATCATTGCTCCTGTGCTATGCGGTTAGTCAATGCTTTTGAGAAACCATTGGAATGTTGCTTTAATCACCTTTCCTCTATGTCACGGATTGGGCCATGGTGTGGAATTATTCAGGTCTGAGTGGATTGTGGTCATATTCAATGGTAGATTAATGAGAAACTTTGTCTGTTGATGTTTTAGTTTGCTTTCTAAATTGGTGAGAATACGTTTCCTTTTGGACTGTATGTATAATTTCATCTCTTCAGGGAGCTCCCAATTAGAAACTTCCTCTACCAGTACAGATGGGCACCTTCTCTGGTGCCTGGTACCTGGAGAGGTGAAGTGATTTACCAGAGTCACATAGCCATGAGCACATATGACCACATACACTAATCTGATTATCCATCTGTCTGTCTGATCAATTGTCTATCTCTCTCTGTCTGTCTGTCTATCTAAATGTCTATCAATCTACCTATAAATTTGTCTGTCTTTCTGTCCATCTATCTAAATGTCTGTCATCTATCCATTTGTCTTTTTTCTACCTCTCTGTTCATCTGTCTAAATGTCTATCTGTCCATCTTTCTAAATGTCTCTATCATCTATTCACCTATCCCTTTGTCTGTCTGTCTATCTCTATCTGTCTATCTATCTATCTATCTATCTATCTATCTATCTATCTATCTATCTCTCTATCTGTCTAAATGTCTGTCATCTCTTTATTTGTCTGTTTGTCTTTTTGTCTGTTGCTCTGTCCATCTATGCATCTATCTAAATGTCTATCTGTTTGTCTATCATTTATCTCTAGTAGACCAAGAGTCAAAGTGACACTCTTTGTTGATCACTTAGGACAAGAGTATCTGAATCTCTACGGTCTTTCAATCAGATCCTTAGCAAGATGTAACCAGAGCTTTGCTTTCGGTGCCAAAATTTAGGGGTACTGACAGCATTTGCATTCCACCTGCAGTCTATGAATGAAATGATTGGATGGATAGATAAAGTATGAAAGAACATTGCACTTACCATGTGCAAAGCTCTTTGTTCTGTGCCACAGATGCCAGATAACACGTTAAGGGGAGTGGTGGCCAGGGAGGAGAGTGTCAGTTTGTATCAGAAAGTCACTTGAATATGGACTGGAACCCTGGAGGAATAGATTGACTCACCCTTTCGAACAGCAAAATTGTGTTGGTTTGATTCAGGTCTCAGATGGAAGGCAGAGAGTTTAGTAGGAATATGAGCATAGGCAGTGTTGCAGGGTGGATGGAGATAAGATAGGTGCCACCGTGGATAACAGCAGTGGAGCTGGATCAGGAAGACTTGAGTTCAAATTTAACCTTAGACAGTTACTAGCTGTGTGACCCTGGGCCAGTCCCTTACCCCTGTTTGCCTCAGTTTCCTCATCTGTAAAATGAGCTGAAGAAGGAAATGGTAAACCACTCCGGTGTTTTTTTTTTCAAGTAAACCCCAGATGGGGTCATGAAAAGTCAGATGACTGAAAAATGACTGATCATTCACAATTAAAGGGGTAAAGCAAAGCATAGTTGGAATGGACTAGAGAAGTTGTAGACCTGAAGGAATGAAGACATCCAGGGCATAACCTCTGATGTGTGTCTGTGACTGTGTCTGTGTGTATGTCTGTGAATGGAAAGAAGATGGCTGAGATACCAAGTTAGCCAGTTCTTTTTTACAGGTTTAAAAACTTTTTTCCAAGTCATTTCATGTGGCTCCAACTTTTGGTGATTTCTATTCAAATGCTTCAGGTTAATTCATGTAATTAGGATGAATTTGCCTTCTATCTATTTTTATAAATGAAAATTATGGGTAAACATCTGTCATGGTAGTGTTAAATCCAGCATCTTCACGATGCTTGAACAAATTTAGTTTCAGGACACTTTCTGGCTGGGGAACTAAGATGCTGATTCAGCGGCAAACACGTTGGGACAACTTGAACTCCACAAATGGATTATAATCCACATATCTTTTT